>VYXF01010455.1:1170733-1209030 GCA_013397295.1 Polioptila caerulea
AAAAAAAAAAAAAAAAAGTAAAAAATGCAACGTTTCTATGTAATATGAACATTCTAAGTTCCTATTTATGTGTAGATCCTTAAGAACTGAGAGCAGCAACCTCCCTAAGCTATTCAGTAGGAGAGTAAGAATAAAAAGTGTTATGTGAAAATATCTGTATCTCAGGGATTTTTTTCCACTGCTCCTGAGACAGAGGGACATACAGACTCCTTACAGTAGTAAATATTGTATCTGAAGATATTCTCTTCTGCACTCATGATTTGTCACCACAGAAATCTGCTGATGTACTCTATCATGTAGCCAAGGTAAGTAAAACAAGTTTCAAGAGTGTAATTCAGGCAGCTGTGACTTAAGGTAAACACACTTAACCCAAATTTCTACTGGAAAATTAATCAAGCATATAAGTGAAGGCAAATGGGAGTGACCTTTACATTCAAACATCTCAGAGGCATTTTTGAGGAGCTAGAAGCCCTGTCAAAAACGTTCCCACTGCTCTCTGAGATTTTAAGTCAGACCACATAAGAGTCAGTCTATAAAATACACAGAAAAAAGCTACAAGGAGAATATTTATTCTCTACAAATTGATTTGTATGAAAAAGAAAACTGGTATTTGAGAATTCTTTGACCTAGAAGACAAAAGCAGAGAAAAATTCTGTGTCCATATTTAGATAATAAATTTGTATGTCTTTGACAGGAGTTGCCTCTATCTTAAACTTTGGAGTTGATTCCATCAGTAGAGTGGAAGTCATTGGCAGGGGGTGCATCCATAGAACTATTTACTGAGAAAGGATATGAACAACTGATGCAACAGGAAGACTGAGTACCTGACCATGCACTGGATTACCCAGCATGAGATCTGACTTCTGGGGTGACAGAAAATATCACTGGATGGGAACACACATGGATCAAGAACTCAGTGCACTGCTGGAGAACAATTACATTCCAGGAAGTGGCGTTTCTTGGGAAATAACTTGCGGATAGCATCAAATAATGCATCCCTAGTAGGATACATTGTCTGCCTTTAGGTTATTGTAAACTTCTGATTACAAGTCTCAAACAAAGAAACAAGCCTATCTTAAAACTGCTAAATAGAAATTCCTTGTCATGTATAAATATTTGATTATATTGAGTTTGTTTTATAATTTTCCATTTTCAAAACAGTACAGTAAAACAACTAAACTTAAGAAGAATCACCAGTAAGTTCAGATAACAAGCATCATTTTACATTGCATTAACCATAATAAAAATATAAAGAAGTTGAAATATATGGCTAACAAAATTTATAGTACAGAGTCTAGATACCTAAACCAATTCAAAATAAGTTCAGAGAAAAAAATGCCTAGAGTAATTAATTTACATTGTTATGGTCAAGTTATCAGCCAGTCTAAAACAGTGCTAGTGAGTCTTACAAGGCACTTGAGATGATGTAAAATAATGTCAGGGTCAATGGTATCTGAAGAAGATGTTAAATTGAGTAAAATGAGCCATGAAAGGACATTGTTAACAGCCTGAAGATGAAGAACATTACAAATGTTTTCAAGGACAATGTTGACAGAGCATTCCCATTTTAAATTAGCACTATTGTCAGGAGATAGTAGGTATGGAAGGGAATATCTGTGTCGTGATTTATTTTTTTCTTTGAGCAAGTCTGCAAGAAGAATAATCAGTTCTTACTGCTAAGTCTTGAGATTATCAAATATCTTATAAGACTTGAATTTCAAAAGTGACTGTGCCTGTAACTCTAATCTATAAGGTGTTACCCACACTAATAGGAAAATAAAAATTAACACACTATAAAGATAGATACAATAGAGATAAAAAAATGTAACATCACAGAGTACAAATACAGGAAAACCTTTCTCCATTCTTGAAATAACTGAAAATAAATACTATTGAGTGCTGTTTCAAGGGGAAATAAAAAATCTACATTAGAAATGTAAAAGATGTCCTAGAAAATAAATGGTTTAGCACTGTTAACAGCTTTTTCTGAATGGTAAAAAAATTTATATGTGTTACAATCTATATTCTCATAGAGAAGGAAATATGGTGTGTAGGTTTTACTTGTCACTGTTTACAGGCCCATGAATGATGTTTTCACAAAACCCACAATAACTACCAATATTCTCATACAGTAGTTGGCAAGAATTTCCTTGGTTTCAGTTGATTTGGACACCAAAAATCATTAATGACTTTGAAAATCCTTATCATTATCCTTATTTGGGTAATTGAAAATACATATCTAAAAAAATGTCATCCAGAACTCAATCCACACATAAGTCAGGAAACCTCAGTATTTTCTTAGTTACATATTCTCACTTACAGTGTTTTGAAGAAAATGTGAGGTTGAATTTATTCTGAAATAGAGTTAATTCAAGTTCCTTTAAAGCATTATTTAATATTGGTGTCATGGTAGCCAAATCATAGTCAAAACACCAGAAAAATTAGAAAATATTGTATGAGACAGTCGATAGTAGTACAACAAAAGTACATTTTTTAAGGATTCATATAAAGTAATCTGGGAAAGAAAGAGAGGGCTGGAGAATGGGGGAGTTGTGGTAATTTTTTAAGTTTTTATCGACTTTTCTTTCTTTGCATGCCTTTTCCCTGCTCCAGTGTCTCCACAATCTGCTGTTTTTTAGGGGTATATTCCACTGCTTCAGTCTGGAGTCACCCACAGGCTGCAGTGTAAATATCTGCTGCACTGTGCTCCTCTCCATGGCTTGCAGAGGCACACCTACTCCACAGGAGTCTCACAGAGAAATACCTGCTTCTCCATTTGTATATGGGTATGGGTAGGATCACACTGGTTGTACTCTTTTTATATTGTTATTTCACATCCATATGCCAATTTGAGGGGTTTTTTTTTATTTCATAGCCTATTTATTTGAGATAATATAGAGATAATATGCCCAAAAGCATATTAAGCCCAAAGCAAGAAGCACTGACATTGAATTGAAGAAAATAAAATGTTCTCTTCATAATTCTGTTAACAGATAGGAGGGAAGACCCTGAGGAAGCAGGGAGCTTCAGTTCCTTCTCCTGTGGTATCTACAAACAATGGAAATGAAAACAATAATCTTTGAAATTTTGCGTAAACAACTATTTGTCATAGCAATAGATTTTTATTATATTATACACTTTCCACATATAAGTGTTTTATATAACTCATACCGTGGGACATGATAAGTATGCTTTTGCCCCATAAATAGCAGTGTTGGCTTTCATTAAGGATGGCAAGGTTCACAGGACACTCATACATGGCTTAGACAGTACCAGTGCTTAATGTAGTTATCATTGAATTCTCAGTCTTGAAAACTTTTATTGAAGTACCTAATTTTAATAGTGAAAAACATGTTTTTATATTAAACTGGCAGCACAATGAGGCCAGCCATACTGATTTTAACATACAATAAATAAGAACCAGTACAGAACACATATGGTAAGTTACTGGACTTTCTCTGAATCCTTAATAATTAACTGAGAAATTAGAACAAGTGCTCGTATTTTCTTCAGTGGCAATATTCTTTGTGAGAAAATGTAATAATATTTTTGCTAAGTAAATATTTAATATTTGTAATTTTATTATTTTATTATCTCTCATTCTTTAATGTCAGAATAATTCTAGAGATTGTCATGGTTTTTGTTCTGTTTAATTAAACTACATCTCAGCTCGAAACCCTCAGTTTCTCGTAGAAAGTAAATAGACTAAGAAAAACATCTGGGTTTATAATAGAAATGTTGAAAAACCATTATATACAAAGATGCTGTTGGGAATCTCTCTTTTTCTTTTAGACTTTCTCAGTAGTAATTTGTCCTTTACCAAGGAGTTCTATAATAGGAAATAAATCTGAAATGTGTTCATTTTGATTTCAATAGAGAATTTGTTATCAAGACTGCAAAGGAAGCAAATTAAACCAAAAGATAAAATCACATCATGGCAACGGGTTTTCTTTCTTTCTACTTTTATTACACATACTGAGATCTGAAATACCTTTGGGGGCAGAAATTTATTATCCAAACCTTCATTGAATCATGAAGAGCCAGCAGAGATCTAATACTAGAACAGAACAATTAGAAGTCAGAAAGGTCTGAACGATTTTGTTATATCTTTCTGGTCATAGTCTCTTAGACTATATCTTCCTTGATAATTTTTGAGTATAATTTTGAACACCAGTTCATAAAGCAATGATTTGCCTTACTTTGTGCTGTGGTTACACTCGTGGTCTGCCAGCCCAATAGTCCATCCTCACTCCAGATCTGCCCTGCCCTTTCCTATTCACTACACTTATTTCCAGATACAGCTCAAGCTGGAGTTTCTGACTGTGTGCATGCTGAATGCACAAAGCACAGAATTTTCCTGTGTACCTGTGCAGGAACATCAGGAGACCACAAGACAAAGCAAAAAATAATTAAGTAGTAGGAATAGTATGTAAACATTGTAACAAGAATTTAATTAATTCTACTGCATTTATAAAAGGAAACCTTGAAAACCGTGGTAGTGTGCAATTTGAAGGCATCATCCTTATTACTGGAAAAGTGGTTTTTATGATTTTTTTACTGAGTCAATAGAATTTCACTGACCTGAGGGACCATCATCTCATTCATCTGAAGAATGCTTTGAAAAAAAAAATGCATTTACCAAATGAGTTTTTCCTCCTGCATAACAATGACAACAGGATTATGATTTTACATTCATGGGAGCTGTATTACAGCTTATATCTTTCTTGTAAACCTGCATATTCTTACTGTTATTCATCTTAAATTTAGCAATTTTTTAAAGTCCAAACTCTGAAATTTAAAGACAAGTTAAAACCTTCTATATTGATAAATTTATTTGTAATGTAATAGGTACAAAAACAATCCTGGGAAGAAAAAGAGCTCCCATGTTTCCCAATATCAACAATTAAAAGAAAAAATTGAAATATCAGAAATTGAGCACTTCTTATATTCTTATTATTTGTTATTTTCAATCTTATTGTGTAATGTATCTCAATGAAAAAATTAAAATATTTCTGAAAAGAAAAAATTATGGTAATGAGTTATCAGAATATTTTTAAATTATTTCTTTTGTTTTNGTCATTTAAATTTCATTAATCAGACTTGCAGTTTTGAGCTTTTACAGAAATGCATGTTTAATTATGTCACAAATTAACAGATTGCTTTACTTGGTACAACAATATTTCTTGTTAGCGGATTTAAACATTTACAAATGTGGTACAGATGTGGACACTTTTCTTCTCTCACAACTAATAGGAGAAAAGATCTATGAAGTTAATTTTCATTTCAAAATGCAAATTAAACTACACTGATTTCCCCATTGAATTGCAATCTGTAATCATATTAAATTTGTACTATGTTCGTTCATGCTTTTCTGAACTATATTTTCAGATGCAAACTTGTTTCTAGTGTGTGAATCAACAGTTTCTAACAATGTTTCTAATTATTTTGACTTTTAATAATCAAATATTTAGGATTTAATTTTTTTAGACATTCAGAACATATGAGTTGTATTTCAAGAATTGAAAATGAGGACAGATTATAAGTCATTGATGTAATGCATAAAATTCAAATTAAAAAGTTAACAAATGTAATCTTCTATTTGCTTATTACAATAAAGGAAAGATGAGAGAACAGTAAGTCTTCCTATTTCTATTGCAGTTTCTTTTTAAAAATCTGAATTCAGTTGATAAATATTAAGTACAACTTCTGGTTATATTCCCATTTTCAAAAACTAGAAAAGATGCTCAGAGAGGTTAAGAAATATGTTTAATGCTTTAAGGTGTTTTAGTGGCAAGAAAGATGGCAATAAAATACCCAAATTCTTTAATTGTTTGGTCATATAATCGTTTGGCTAAAATAAGAAAACTTCCCTCTCATGTATGTAGACAAGGCTGCACTTTACATATTTGAATCTGTTCCAGAAATAAACCTTAATATTTTGTATATCTTTCTTTAACCTTTATTCTGTCTGTAATGGGGAAGGTCTTAATCCAGCAAAGATTTTCTCAAGGTTTTACACAGCATGAAATACTGCAGGGAGGTCATTGGAGCAGCTCACAAATAATAAAGCTCAACATATATAAACTTTTTATAAACAAAGCCATAGTTTCAGAACCCTAATATTCTGTGTGCTACAAATTACTTCTATGTTGCTTTTTATAAACATATTTTCAGAAGGTAGCTATATTATAGTGAAATGGTAATTAATATTTAATTAATTTAATTAGAAACTGAAATGAGGCATCTGTTTTATATATATATCTTCCTTAAATCGAGTTCATCATGATAAGTATTATTATTCCACATGGCTAATGAAGGTAGAATTAGAAGACAGAGTAAAATTCTGGTGAAATTTTATTTCCACTTTCAAAGCAAATGGAAGAAGCCTCACAAAGCCTTTATATCTCCATTACTAATATTAGTGTAGAACTGATAAGAATTATTCAGCTACTATTACGGAGCAGGAAAGAGGCAGATAAAGCAGCTTTTCTCCTATCTCACAAAGTATGTTCCAGTTCTCAAATCCTCCCATTTCTAAAAGCTCTCCTGTTCCCTGATGTATATATGTGATTCTGTAGAGATAAAGGACAGTTCAGTCAGGATATGTCTGCTTAAAACTCACAGTGTCAAGCAGCTATTCTGTCTGCCTGCTTTTCCAGCTTAGCTGACCCGGGTCATTCCCCCATTCTAGCTAGAAGTTAATTATATAATTGTCTCCCAGGCATGATCAGACCTACTTGTTCTGTGGAGATGGACCCCTGCCTCTTGAAGGGAACAGCACTAAAACTCTGGACAGGCACCCATTTTGTGGACTGTGTTTTGGAAAAATAGGTTTTCCCACATTGCAGACTTCCACCATGAGACAAAGTTTTCCCCCTAAGTTTGAGAGTGAAGACAGAGCAGATTGGTAACCTGGAAGTGCCAACAGCACTCTCCTGAATGTGATTTACATTAGATGAACAGTGAATTAAAGAAAAAACTTTTTCAGGAGTCATGATTTATCTGTGTACTAGTTCTGTCTTTTTTTCCTGTTTTTGTTTTTTTTTTTTTTTTCCCACTCCATTATACTTGGTTACAGCGAGGCTTTGATTCAGTGTCAGATAAAAAAGCAGCCCAGAATAGAATTTTTCAGTTTCCAGGAGGAAAGCTTCAAAGAATTAGATCATTATGTGGAAGGTGGACAGTCCTGCCTTTATGCTGTTTTATTACATTGCTCTCCTTGGTGTCCCTCTTCAGAACAGGACTCATTCCCTACATGCCCACATGACCATTCTGACATATCTATGTTCCCAGCAGTCAATGCAGATTGGATGACAAAGGAGCAATTATTATCTGATTTTAGATGCATCTTCTTCCTTCCTTGGGCTTTACAGGGAATTTTGGTGGGATTTTTTTAAGTAGATGAAATCACCACTGTTTGGGAACACGTCTAAATTTTTGTTAGATGCTAAACTTTAATTAGTAATCATGAGCAATGATTACTTTCACTAGTCATGTAAAATTGGATTCCAAGACTTCTTCAAGTTACAGAATTGTAGATCTTATTCTGTGTTTACAGCAGAAGATATATAGGTTTAACTCAGATTTTAAATAGAATCTCACAGTTATTACAGCAGGAAAGAATTGCTGCTGCACTTAAGTGCCTAAGTACTGCTGTATTTAAGCAACTAAAGTGTAATTGGGAGATCTATATACAGATAGAAGAGAATCAGAACTACTGGAGTATTTTTTTCTAAATGTTTATTTTTCATATTATTAAATGAAGTAAAACTGAACATCAGAGTGTTTCCCAATTAATTAATGTTTAAAGTTAGTGTCATTTTAGAATTATTTTTTCTGATATTTAATTTTGCCTGTTCCTGTATAGCTTTGGCTACTGTTTTAGCTATTAATTGCAGCATATTTAAAATTCTTGGTGAAAAACTCCTATGTGAAAATAATCTAAATGTCAATAACCTGTTTATCTGCATATCTGTTTCATGTTGTTGATATTGTTTTGAATTTTAGCTGCCAGGTGACAACATGTTCAGAAATAGTTGCTGTCCTTTTCAAACTGGAGATTTACATTAAAGTCTTTGCTTAACATCTTTCTCTTTTATTCTTGTTCTTGTCTGTTCTATTGTCATTAGAGAAATGTCAGATTAAAAAAAATCAAACCAAAACAAAACAAATGAATCCATCTTAAAAAGTGTGAAATTACTCCATCTAAAAATCCTGTACAAGAATTTCAAAGGAAATCAAGGTGGTTTCTTTAGATGTTAGCAACTTCACAATTTCATATTTAACAATTAAACTGGATAAAGTTTTTAAGAATTTAAAGGAGACATGACTTAATATTAATACATCTTTAGAATCTACACCTAAAAATAGATTTCAAGCCACCAATTGGAAAAGGTGTTGTGGCACAGAACATTATTAAGCAGTCTTTGAGGTCCTAATACTGCTAATTTGTTACAGATGTTACTTTTGAAATATGTAATGTCAGAACTGATTTTTTAATTGTTATTATTACTATTTTCAAAAATATGCAGCTATTGTTCCTGTGAATTTTTCATCAGTTATTTTCTGGTTTACTGTGTGTAGGGTATGCTGTTTTACTTATTTCTTAAAGGTGAGCTCTGGAAAGTGTTCCACATAGAGGAGATGCTGGTCACAGCCAGCTGCAATCCAGGAGGGCTCAAAGGCCTTCACTTAGGACCACTGTTTACAGGGTCACAAGACAATTGGCTTTAGTCTTCTGTTGATTTCCATCCAGGCTGTAATCCAAGAGGGTAATTTCTGGAATTTTTCAAATGTCTAGTAACAGTAATACTGTTCCACTCTGGCTATGATTCAGTAAAGCAATGTCCCAAGGCTATCAGGGGATGACTGATTCTCTCTCATCCCCTCCCTTTGTTAGGCAACTGAAGTTCCTGTGCAGATGTGTTTCTGATAATCTCAAGGGGAAGAGCATCACACGGGAGTCATTTATCAAGGCCAGGGCTAACAAGAATTTCTGACACTATAGAGCAGTCTTTGTTGGGGGAAGTGGGGATGCTCCACCACAGTGCTTTAAGCTACATATTTTTAACAGGATACCAACATAATTATATTCCATTGGGAACTGATAATCACAATCAACACAACTAAAATGACCTCTGTAGAATAAAAGACAGTTAATGTTTTCACTTCTGAAATTAATCTTCCTCAGTGTTGGGCCATAATGGCATGTGCTCTTAATCTCTGACACAGAACCTCTCCACAGACTTACCATTGCAAGTGTTAGATGAGAGCAGGATGAGAACAGACTTCCTTAAAAGGATGGCATAGCCATTGTGTCTTCTGGATATGAGCATATCAATTCTGCAAGGACAAAGTTGTGATCTAATAATGGCATTAGAACGAATCAGGGAAGAAAACTCATTTATAAAATATTGCTCAAAATGAGTAACCCCAAAGGGGAGTCTGTAGGACATAGATCTTTGTATTTGTCACTTCATTCATAACAGTCACACAATAAGCATAAGAGAAATACATGTGCCTGTGAATTACCAGTTTATGTAATTGCTCTTATACAGGTCACAAAAACTATTGCATAAGGAACAATGACAGAGTCTGAACCAGAAGCTGAATGCAGTTGACTCCAGTTGTTGGTGTTGACTGTGGGAGTGAATCTAATATGATCCTTAACTGACCCCTCAAATGAATATAAATAATTTAAAATGTATATTTAGGTGGAGAGGATGGGGGCTTTATTAATTTGTTTGTGTGTTTGTTTTTGGATCAAATTCTGCCCTAGTTGCTGCTCTAGAACTTTGATCACATTTCTTGCAAGTAGTTTGGACTGAAGAGTATGACATTATTGTTCATTTACACACATAGATACATTCACAGCTAATTGGAAGTGGTCACTCATTACTCCTCCAGCACAGTAGCAAGTTTTGCAACCACTCTAACCATGCCAGGAATATTGTCCAATATTACTGGATGTTGAAGCTACGTCCTTCATTTCCTTCCAAACATTTCTTTCCACTCCTTAGTGTTTTTCTCTTCATTCTAACACAAGAGCTCAGTTATCTCATTGAACTGGTCCCCGAATATAGAATCATTTGTTTTAAAACAGCCTTCTGCTGTTCAGTGATCTGTGTGAAAGTAACCAGCGGCTGAAATTCAATTCCTGCAGCACAATTGCTCTACAAAAAGTGCAAGTATCATCAATTTTTTCAGAGGGATTAGGCAAACCCTTAGAGACAGTGTTAACACTGAGATATCTTTCTGTCAAGCACCTTGTGATATTATTTCCTCTTTGTATTTCTCTGTAAATACATGGAGCACTACAGCCATGAGTGTTGCTAACTTGTCAAATTACAAAAGCACTACAATAACTTTCTAATTATTATATATCTATGATATTATTTATCAAGCCCTAATGAACATTTCATGCAAGGAACTGCGAGACAACATGAAATGCCACACTGCTCATGTCTATGTTCTTGTTACTAAAATTACTTTTAGTATTATTTCTTGGGACAACAGCTGTTCCAAAGACCAAATCCAGTTCCCTCCTTCAGTTCCAGTTATGTCCTCAGGATTAGGGCAACTGTTCCATCCCTTGTTGGCACTTCAACAGGCTGTTCCTTTGGCAGGTGGTTTGCAGCTTCCACCATGACACTGGGTCCTGCTACTGGAGTGCCCCAATCACCTAGTCAGAGGGGTTTTTTGACTTCATTGTCTAAAGATCTTCTACACATATTTGGCTCCCTAGCAGCCTGCTTCTCTGGAATAGTCTGAAGCCTTCCATAACTCTGTGCCATATCCATCAGCTGCATGTAGATTCTTTGGATATCTTAGATATTTTAAATATCATTCAAAATAACAATTTTTAAGTAGATAGCCTCTCATCTTATCTGACTCCTCATTTTCATTTGAGGATTTTCAAAAAAGTGTTTTTTATTTGGTGCTTTCTTTTCTTATTTCTCTTCTTTTATGTTAAAATGAGTTTTTGCTCTGACGTTCAACTTGATTTTGTTTTTAAACATGAAACAAAAACTCTTGAAAATCTGGAAGGTATGGATATCGTCCCAGTATTATAATATCAAAATTCCAGCAATAATCCTTGTCTTTACATTTTTCTTTGTACTTAGTTTTTAATTAGTCCACATAACTCCTGAAGGCTTATATTACCTAATCTAAAAATGTACCAACATTCTGAAGTATATTTGCTTTCAGTGATGAAGTATGCATCTTGAAGGCAGTTTACCTTATATAGGCTTAAAGATTTGTAGATTTTTGTTGATAGGTTGCAGAGCATAAACATGCAATGAAAAATTACTGCAACATGACTTTTGAACTATTCTGTCAAAACACTTTATCACTCAGCTACTGGGACTAGCTTTGCTGCAGTGAATTAGTGCCTCTTGTCTGTCTTCTCCATCTTAAAGTCTCCTGATGTCAAAGGGTGAATGTTGCCACTCTAGTTATCACCAAAGAAAGGATAGAAAGCCTAATACACACTGCAAGACACATCAGGGTGACAAGTGTTATTTCAATATCATTAAAAGGAAGTAATTTTCAGTTGTTGAAGTGCAGGATAGAACAATTCAGGAACTGGATAGCACAAGCCAGCCTGAGAGCACATGCTCTTGACTTGTCTTCTTGCCAGTTTCTGACCTTAGTAGTTGTGTTTGATGGACACAAAGTGATCTGGACATCATCCATTACCCATCCATCTAACATGAGCTGGGGGGGAAGGGGGGAAATGGTGGGGGTGTGTTATTAGTTTTCATTATTTCAAAATTAGTTTTTTCATTTTTTTCCATGTGATTTTTTCACAGGCAGATATTATTTTTCATGCTTCTGTGAATCTAAATGAAACTCAGATATTGGAAGCTACATTGTCCATGACCTATTTATTATAAATTATTTTCTCAGTTATGCTACTGCAGACTAAATACTGTTACAATATTAAATATAATTATTTTGGATTTTGTAGCACAATTACCAAAAAGTACATTAATTGATAGGGTTAGAAAAATACAGCAGGAGTGTTAAAAGGCCTTCTGAGAAAAATATCTACATTCTATTATTCCAATTTTTAGGAACTTTGAAGACCTTAGGAAAAATGTAATAACTTCTTTCTGTGCAGAAATCTTGGAGATCTAAATCTATAATAACTTTCTTTGTAAAATTCCCATTGAAGTCAATGTAATTTTGAACCCTTATCAAAAGCAGGATTAAGTTTCACTGACTCTCACTGTTTTCTCTTCTATAATAATTTCCTTTTTATTTATTTAACAGAAGTACTGAAAGTACTGAATTTAGACATTATAAGGAAAAGACAAGTTAAAATGTTTGTTCTTGTGAAGGTTTGGTAAAAGCAATATCATTACATTTGAGTATCAGGATCCTTACTTAGATGTCTAGAAATAGTCAGAAGAGTTATTCAGAATGCTTCCTACAAACTGAAGCATTCTAACTACAGTGAGAAGAGAGCTTTAGGGTGCACACCTTGACACCACTTGGTAACAAGGACTCATGTCCTAGGATTTGCATCTGTCAGGGAAGAAAAACATTCTCAATGTCAGCAAAGCAGATATTTCAAACACAGTTTTTTTCCCATTTGCAAGGAAATATTTTAAACGTTTAATGTGATCAAAATGATGGGAATGTTCCTTAACCCCTGCATCATTTTTTTTCTTAAATTGAAGGCAGTGTTTTAGAAATCTGCTGCCTCCAATGCTGTTACACTCTATTATGTGACATCAACAGGACATGTGCTGATGATAACTTGTGCAGTAACCTAGAAAGACCACATACTGAGACTTCTTGTTAAAAGTCTATAACTAAAATGCTCCATGAATTGATTAACATTGCTTTCTATCACCTTATAAATTGATTAGTCTACAGTATTTGTTCCTTGCTTACAGTGGTGCACTAAGCAACTTCTGCTTGGGATTAGTTATCTATTTTCTCCCTGTTCTTGGAGGAGAGATTTTTTTTACTGATTTTTTAAAGCTTCATAGGAAAGCTAAGTGTACATCTCTAAAACAAAAAGGACACACACATGGACCTTTGCAGGGATACATAATTGTCCACACTTGATTATTAGCACAGGCCATGTCATGCTTTTAGCCCACGCAGACTGGAATATTCTAGATTAACACAGGGGCAGGTTTGGGTTATCTGTTAGAGCTAATCCTCATAAACATTTGAATGTTCTCCCTTATCTGGGGAGGCAAGATGTGTGCATGTGAGTTGAATGGCTATTGGCTTACTGTGTCATTTGGCCCCATAATCAAAGATGATTTCCTAGATCATTTAACTAGAATATATTTGAATTTTGAATATCACATTATGTATTATAAAATATCATTTGTATTCATCTTAAAAGCAGAGACAGTTGTGGCATAATCTATGATAAATTTCTATTCAAAATCAGTTATAATGAAAGACAGTAAGAAGAAAGATCTAAACTGCACCAGTGTTACTATTCCTGAAAATAAGCTATTAAATCATTTTGTCTCTTTGTTCTCTTAGGAGTTTGTTTGCAAACAGATGCTGATTTCTATGGATGTATTCACAACACATTTACTGAAGAGCTGAAATGCACAATACTCTTAATGCACACAATTTATTTACTGAGCAGGTGAAACAAAGTACAATTTATGTCATGATAAGCATGGCATATATTAGCACATATGACTGCTGATTTGTATTAAAAATAGTGAAGTATACACTACCATGAAAGGAATATCTGAATTACAGATGAATGTCTTTGTAGCAATGGTTAATGCCTTTTTAGTTTAACAAAATGCTGATACAAATGCAAATACACTGATGTGTGTTATGGGGTGTTCTATGAAAGCCGTGTCCTTCTGCCCTCCAGTCAAACCTGTGATCCTGTTTCCAGTTTATAATGATGGGTTTGAGGTATCACTGCTTTCAGAATCTAGGGGAGGATTTAAAATTTTATTGTAGAAGAAATAAAGAAATTTTCTGAATATATACTTTTGTGATAATCTCTTTATGCTCTAATTGCCATTAAACTTGAAGTTAAAAAGTACTCGGTTGAACTCAAAAAAGGGAATTGAACATGAAAAGATGACAGTTTCTCATTTTTACTTCATAGAAGTGATATTTGATGCCTCATTTTCTAAGGAGTTATGCTTTTACATCTTCAGCTAAAATATTGCTGATCACTTAAAAAAATATTTTCTGAGTCAGCTTTCTTAATTTCAATCCACTAATTGGCATGAATCAATAAAAAGATGTGGGCTTTTTCATAGCACTGCTTAGCCAAAGCATATTCTTAGTAAATCTATTTATATTACTTCATAGTGAAAGGATTAAATAAAANTAAAAGCATCAGCCTGCTTATCAATCCACTAATTGGCATGAATCAATAGAAAGATGTGGGCTTTTTCATAGCACTGCTTAGCCAAAGCACATTCTTAGTAAATCTATTTATATTACTTCATAGTGAAAGTATAAAAAAAAAAAAGGGGGGATAAAATCTGATATATTTTAGGTATTTATTATCAAATTCTGTATAATTTGGTGCCAAGACATTATTTTTTTTACAAATTTTATGGATAAAAAGAAAGCAGAGGAAAAGAAAGCAGAGGAAAAGTAAAATGCCTGTAACTAATATAATAGTAGAGGAATGCTTATTCCAGTTTTAAACAGAGTGCTGTTTCATAAACCATTGCTTGCCTAGAAAATAAAATTACCCCTGTATTACTTTCTCAATATTTCAAATAATTTTCAGGATGGTTTTACTAAGTAGGAAAGTTTACAGCACAGAGTACCTCCAGTCAGTATATATAGGAAGAAAATCACTGTTTTCAGGACTTAGATTTCCACAGCTCATTTGAATTTAAACTGATGAGCAAATCCAGCAGGGATTTAGAACCAAGGGGATTAACTATGACTGATTAAATATGCATCTTCTTGCTTAACTTTTTGTTTACTTTTCTACAAGGTTTGTTGAGAAGCCTGAGTCTGCACTGATCCTTCAGGATCTACTTTTGACAATCCTTGACAAGGAAAGGATAAATATGAATATAATAATTGGTGTCACTGGCACCCCCTTATGGATAACAATCTGTTTCCCCACTTCTACACTGTAGGGAAAAATGCTGAAAAACTTGAGTCCATGCTAAGGCAGTTAAATGTTTTATGACCTGCATCATTTTTTCTGCTTTAAAAACAAAATTGTTCTGGTTATTTTTCTAGTTTGATAAGACTTGTAAAATAAGGTATTTTTAATAAGACTGCAACAAATTTGAGAAGATTTGGAGATTATGACTGACAAAACTAAAAATAAAAAATAATTTAGCAAGTTCTTCCAAACTATGAGGTATTATATTATCTGTATCCAGGAAGAATTTTTATCTTCCTCACTATACTACTTTCATAGCAAATTCTTAATTTTGTTTTCCTACATAAAATTTTCTTCATATTTAAAAAAAAATATACAGATAAGGAAAACATATTTTTTCTTGAATATAAAAATGTATATGTCTTTTCATTAGTTCTGAGAATTTTTTGCCAATAAAGAAAATAATTTTGCAAGTAGATATTACAGAATAAAAGTGAGGCAACAGATAAAATGAGGACTATTCAAAAAAGAGATGGTGGGACAGAATGTAGTAGAGAAGGTTTGTCTTCCATAGAAAACAGGAGTAGTAACAGTTTTGAGATCTATTATATTTTATACTATGAATAAAGAAACTATCATTCTGCTCAAGGAAAACCCCCAGAGATCCAAGGAAGTGTCAAGGCTGAATGAAGGGTGAAGCCTAAAACCTGCATATTTTTGCCAGATAGGCAATCTGGGAAACAGACACTACCACAGAGATTGCATAAAGGCTAGTAAGTTATATATTAGGGAAAGAAACCTGTGGATCCAGAATGTTTGTGCATGAGTCTGCATGAGTAAGACGTGAGAATTTCTATAAAGACCTGAAGCCTTGAAAAATCTTTATAAAATTACATCAAACAACAGAGTGTAGAATCAAAAGGAATTCAGAGACTTTGCAATTCAGTCATTTTCCTGCAGACAGGATTCCATATGGCCAATTTCATAACATAACCTACTTCATTTTTAAAGCTGTTAACTTTCCCAACTTTTACCCTTTCAGAACTGTGTTTGAAAGGCTTTGCTAAAAACTTATTCTTATTACTATTAGAGACCTTTTTTTGTTATCTTACTCTAAGATTTGTTATCATGTTTAGTTGACTGGGTTAATTCATATGCAAATCATTCAGAAATGAAATGGTGATAGATAAATGTTATAGAACCATCATCAATTTCACTGTTAATGTAACATTTTTGAGGGAGGAGATCAAGGAGGTGATAGGAAGTAGGGTGTCAACTGCTGATTAGTCTTACATGTGCAGAAAGCCCAAGAACTTGACTTGTGCTTACATGATGGTGGCTTAAACTTACTTTGGTGGCTTAAGTAAAAAATCTCATTAAAAAAAAAAATAAATAGGTAAAACAAAAGATACAGAGAGGAAATGGCTTCACACATGAACCCCTGACACTGCATGAATGGCTCAGTATGAGGCAGATCCCTTGTACCCATGAGACAAGCATCCAAGGCAAAACTTGCATGAAAACTTATAAAAATATTCATAGAATATATATAGACCCTCACCTGTGCCTCACAAGTTACACAGCAACTCCCATGGCTGTTGACAGCTGCACTTAATCTGAAAAATCCAATATTCATCCATCTGTGGATTCCATAAGTAGTTGACAGGTGTCCTTGTTAAAGTGACACGTCGACCCCTTCTTTCCAAGAAAACTGAAAGAACACTCATGGTTAATCACATATTCTATCCATAGATCTCTCGTACAGAATACATTTGTTAGCTGTTTAAGGAATTCAAATAGATATGTCTAGGATGTTGCTCATACATAACTTTTTCCTAGTCCAAGTAAAATATTAAACAATATGATTCAATACTTAAAATTATTTCAGGCCTTAGTTGGATACTATTAGGAACACTAAGATTATGGTGATGGGATGGGAGTGCTGGTCCAAGCATAGCTCTGCCAATGGTATGTGCCTATGATCTAAATCAAGGTTTCATTTTCCTTTTTGTTTCTCCTGTGGATTTTTAAATATTATTCCTTATTTTTTTTTGTCGTGTGCACCTCCAATTAAACTTTATTTCTCTATTTAATTAATATTGGAGTTCATCTTTGAATATTTTTAATCTTACATTATTTTCACTTAGTTGCCTCTTATAAGCATTTCACCTCTTTACTACTATTCCCACATATCATCAATAAACATGGATCTGCATCCTCAGTATCTCTGCTGTGTTCTCAGCAACCCAACAAACCTTTTTATCTTTTTGCACATCTCCCCTTTATCTGTGCATTACAATTATGAAAAATAAACAAACAGGTGTCTGCACTTTCAGAAAGCAAAAAACAAAACCACAAAAGCCCAGAAACACTATTCACCAGTATTCTCTAATGAGGATCTAAGTACTCATTTTTAATAGGACAAGAGATGCATACTAAGCTGAAATGTGTGATCTATAGGTATCAACTAAACTTTTTTATCTGAGAAAAATTCATGACACATTTTAAAGGACAACAAAAACTCTCATATCACCCATTAAAAGTTATTTTTAATTTATTCAGTAGGATGCTATGGTTAATAAAAACAAAATTATTTTTTTTATATCCTACAGCTTTGAGATATGCCTAAAGCCTTCATACAGATATGCACCTGATAATATAAAGTTCATGGTTTATTCAACCACAGCAGCTGTTGTAAACTCTAGGTTGTCATTTATTTTTCAGCTCTAGAAAAAGATTTATAATCTGATTTTAAATGCAACAGATATTTGGCCCTCAGATCTGTAGCAAAAACAATTACATTGATATTACTAAATCCAGAAAAAGAGGGGGGAAAATATTTTCACGATAATAAAGAAACAAATTGAAAATAAATGGACTTTACTAATTTTTTTTTTTTCTTTTTAAACAATCCTTCTGAAATTTTCAGCAAAAAAACAGAAAAAAATGTAAAAGTACATTGAAATATTACCAAAAGAATTTCTTTTACTTATTGTTGCAAAGTACTGATGAATATGTTTAATGAGGATTTTCTTTGTCTCCCTAAGAAATTGAGAGATTTGCTCAAAAGCACAGTGATTTAGAATGTATTTTGGCATTCACAAAAACATGAGGATTTCCATATTTAAAATACACTTTTCCTGTTTTCATTAAGAATTAAACCTCCATCACTTTCTCTGATGTCTTTGGAGATTTTTAAACACATTTTAAGGAGCAAAAAAGGCAGTCTCTAAAAACTGTTTTAAGAGGACAGACATTCCTAAAGCCAGCAGGAAAAACTGAACAGGAGAAAAAGAGATGCTTTTTCTGAAATAATTAGTGTTTGGACATGACAAATGTTATAGGTCAGAATTTGGAACCAGCAACAGAGGTAGTGTACTATGAGCAGTCATTACAGAACCTATCTATATTCATCACTGCACAGTGCATACATTATCATTCTTTGGAGTCTTGGCACTATGGTGTTAAAAGACCAGACACACCAATTTAAAAATATTAAACCCTCATATATTTATTGACCAATTTATTGCATTAAGACAGTCTGATGAGTCTAAGTACATGAAAATGATAACAGGCACCAAGGATGTCCTTTTTACAAGAGACCTCCTCACAGACCAGCAAACAGGTGGAAACAGTAGGACTCTTACACCCTGCCCTTAGTGTGGAACGCCCATCCCAGAGACACTACAGCAGGGCCAGTTTCCAGCTCCCCAAAGTCCTGCTCTGCCTGGCCAGCCATAGTCCATGTCCCAGCCCAGCTTTAAACTGATCATTCCCCCGAGGAGCTGACCAAAACTCAGGGCTGGGACTGCCCCAGTGTGCCCTGACTGCTTTGCTCCTCGCTCAGGAGTGGGACAGGCCCTGGTTCTTGCCCTGTTACCCTACAGGGACACCCCACTGTTCCCAATACCCCAGGAAGAAACCAGCATACAAGGTAGCTGATAGACTAATATTTACTTTGACAAGAGGCAATCTGTATTTTAGACTACAGATTTTAATTACAGGATTCATAAACCTGCAAACGAGAATGCAGTATGTGCAGAGTCTTTATGTTTGTATTTAAAAAGGGACAATGCCTAGAAAGTCATCACATCAAAACTTTCCCAAAATATGCTTTTTTGTTAACATAGTTACAGTACTGTAACAAAGTTGCATGAGCACTAACTTTCAAGTTTTTATTGGGTTCAGGAGCAAAAAACATGCATAAAATATTAGTATTTTCTATGAACAACAAAAACATGCTTAAATATCTTTTCCATATCTACTGCATGCCACAAATGTGTACTTTTCCTCTATATCCCTAATCATTCACTCTAAGCCAAACTCAGATCCATCCAGCCCTGTTTCCTCAGACCAACAGAAAGTTAATGCACACCAAATCTTACTCTTCAAATATGCACAGTCACACTTGCTCATCTTCCCGTGCATTCCTAAAAGTGCTGTGGTTTAATTAATACTCACTGTCTGAATATGTTTGGCTTCTCTGAAGTAGTAGCTCAATAAACAAAGAAGGTACTAGATTTTTATTAATTTTCAAGAGATAGAGGTTCAATAGGTTGAAAGAATATAATGCACAACATTCATCATAGCTTCTGACCATGACTCCAAATTGGATGTTTGCATTTAAACTTTTAAAAAGTTATTTAAGGCCTCTAGGTAAATTAAACACTTTTCAAAGTCACTAGAGATTCTAATTATGCTGCAGTACTACAAAATTCAGATCACTAACTTAGGAGCCTGGATACAGATATAGAAGAAAAGTCATAGAAGACACTCATTAAAAACTAGACTGTGATTTTCCTTTACCTGTTTGAAATAAGAAATATTTTCTGAACATTATTGTTCTATTTTATCAGCCGTTAATGAATTAGACACTGGTGCTGACTCCTCAGGTCAGTCAATGAAGAAAGTTATGACCATTTTCATTACAGTACTTTTTCAGCCAGTTAATAAATATATATTAAACTTAAACTTACATATTTAAACAAATATGTAACATCATTAGATTCATTCATTGGCTTCAGCTACTTCATGAGCATTTGCCATAAAATTACTTTTCCGTCCTTATTTGGATAAATTAAGCAGATTGTTTTACAGTATGCCTAGTGTCTAGAACTTCTTATATTTTCAGAAACTGCATGTATTTTTAGTCATCTTCACATGTGCAGCCAGAGTACATTCATCAAGAGTAGAGGCAGTGTTTATGACACCTTCCTAATGCTTTTTCTCCATTATCTATTTGCAAATTTATGTTCTTCAGAGCATCTGGACAAGACATCTTTTTGAAGGATTTATTGACAATGTTCACAATTCAAGATACAACTTTCTGTTTTGCAAATGGTCCCCTCCTTAGAAGATTGGGTTAGATAAACATAATGCTTCCAGCCTCTCTCTGAATCTCTGAATGAAGCCACTAGAGGGGTCACAGGAAGCTAAGACATCTTACAGTGGAAGTACAAGTATTTATCTAAGCATATAGCAGGAAGTAGCATGTTTTTGCTGTATTAAATAGTTCAAATATTATATATAATAAATCATGTTCCAAAGATCAGTTTAGCAAAGACAGTATTGGGCTATGCCCCATGTCCTTAACATGTCAGAGGAGTTTTTTAATAGTTTCTTATTCTTTGTTCTCCTGTACAGAATAATGAAAGTAACAATCAAATCAGCCACATTCTTCGGTAAAAACCATAAGATTCACTTTCTGATTGATTCTACTCTTATGATCCCCCCCAAACCACTGTGGCCTTAGATGTTCTTCAAGTCTGAAATCAATATAAAAGCTTAGTGAACATAAGTATTGGTTCTTATCTCCTGTTTTCCAGGTTGATTATATGACAGTATTGTCAAGGCATCTTTTCTAGTGTCTTAATCAGCACATACATACAGCTGATTTTAGTGCTATCTTTTGCCATTCTTTAACATGGGATGGCTGATCTCATTCTCCTTTTTTCATGTGTTTTTCTAAGTCATTCTGAGTTATACTCTATTACATACATGATCTTTCTCATTTTCTGATGAGTGTAGCCATATATATTTTATATATTCTTATGTATATTTTCTGCACATTTTGTATCACTTTTCCTGTTTGTTTGTTTGTTTTTTTCAATTTACCAGAAACATGTTTCAAGACCCTAACTCCTGGCTGGTTAGGTTTTTTTTTTTTCATTCCTTTGGAGCTACAGATTCACTAGTATTTTTGGAGCAGGAGAAAAATTTTATTTTATTTTTTTTTTTTTAGAATTATAGTTTCCTGACTGGAAGTGATTAGTAAAGACAAAGGAGAATAAAATAAAAAATTAGGCCAGCCTTTACATATCTGTGATAGCTTTTGTCCTGAAACACCAATGTATTTTTGCTGTATTACATTAAAATTGATGAATCTCTATGTCATGATCCGTGATAATCACAACATAATTCTGTTCTTTGGCATCTCTAAGTTCTCACTGTCTTTTCTGATTTTGAAGTCTTTTATGGTTATCAGTAGGCTTTCTTACCTTTTGTTCATCTTTTGCTCTGTATGAACACCACTATCAGACACAGGAAAACCTTCTGGCATCTTCTCACAGAAACCACCCTTTTACCAAAACCTTACCATCAAAATCCAATACCCTATGTAGGAATAATGGACACCTTAACTAGAATGTTTATGTAGGTCCATCATTTAAATGCCTGAATTTAGATTGGTTAACATTTGGTCAACACAATATATTTTACATGAAAGTTGCACTGATAATAGAATTGATGGTGGCAAAAACAAATAATAGTGGTATTTATTTTTAAATTGCATGAAGGAAAAAATACATTGTCCTTGCATAGAAATTCATTTTTCAATATCTTTTATTAAAATATACTATTAGAATAATGATACTCATAACCTGAAATAAACTATAGTTAAAAATTATTAAACTTGTCATAAAAACTTTTTTAATCTTTCTGGGAAACTTAAAATCTGGATTCCTTGCATTCTCCTCCCACAATTTTCTATGCCAAGGATTAACTCACCACCAACCTCTCTTCCTAGGTGAAGTAAATAATTCTTTCTAGGGTGAAAACATAGTATAAAGGACAATATAAAGGACAATACAAAACTCCAGATACTCCAGAGCTGACTCTCAAGAAGAGGAATAGATATGGAACAAAACTAGAGCATCTGTATCCTTTCACCTCCCAGCATTCCACAAAATGTTGTAGCCTGAAATGTCCGCACATATCCTTTGTGCCACACTTTTGCAAATTCATTGGTTTCATATTCAATGAACATTTCATATTCATATTCAAATTCTTCAGTTTCATATTTTCTCAGCTTAACTCTGATAAGCCAAAATATACTCTCACATTATTTCAAGTACTAATAACAGATAAAAACCATCAACACATTAAGAATTGAAACCTAAGGCCAGAAGGGTTAAAAGAAGCCCCAGGACCAAACCCTGCAGACAGAGATATGACAAATCTCTGCTAGACTGTGTTAGTCCTGCAGGGTGGGTTACACTAAAACAGTCACTTCCTGGTAGTGAAATCAGATTGCCTCAAGTCATATCCAAGTTTCTTCTTTCCTTAGGAAATCCAATTATTTAAACATTAAATGGCAAAGAAGCCAACCAAGTGTTGCCTTCTGAACAACATTGACTTTCACAAATATCAAAAAGCACTTGCCATGACTAATGAGCAGGAGGGAGGATACACATTCTTCCAGGTAAGATGCAATAACGAAATTCTTAATAGTAAATTTAATTCCTTTAGAATGTAAATCCACTTAAAACTCCAGATTATGGATATTATAGACATCCTATATAGCCAGCTAAATGCATCTTCAGATTTCATTCCCTATGTTGATTAGGGACTTTATTTACTTCCATTCATGTGGGCATTTAGTGCCTGTTCACACAGTCTGAGGAGCAAAAGATGCAGAGATATGGCTGGCAGATGCAAAATAGTACCAACAGAAGACATGGTTAGTCTCAATATAAGGTCAGAGAACAGCCAGGAGGATTTCCTGGGGCCCATCACAGGGTATTGGATGCCTATGTTTGGGCAAGTTAATTAAGTCCTTGACTTTCAATGACTACAAGATTTTATATAATTTGAATATAAATGCTTGTGTATAATCTTCTTAATTTGGAGCCAAATCCCACTCTGGGCATCTCCACTCCGAAGTTGTTTTGAAATCCTTCATGCTTGTTCCATTTGCATAAACATGGGTGCCTAGACTAATTTCAGACATCTAAGGTATCCAGGACATCCATACAACACTGGCAAATAGAGTGCCTGAACGAAGGCAATACAGAGCCTTCTTGGGATGCAGATATGCAAGGATGAGCAAAATAACATCACAAACATTATTGCATCCTTTAGCAGAAGATCTTACTAAAATGCCATAGGAACTCTACTAATAATACCTGGCAGGATTCACCCAAGTTTTGGGCAGTTAAGTTCAGTCAATGAATATAATATCAGGTGATTGTCATAGATCTGTAACATTTCTTTATAGCAATAACACTATGCTAATTAAACTCTAATTCACTAAATTGTAAGCTATATACCTAAAACCCCTCTGGGTGCTCTATTTAATACAACTGTTTTTCATTTCCTTCCTGGAATTGTTAAAAAATAATTTTACATACCTTATTTACTCAGCTGCAGGTATCACATTACTGTAGGTTGAATTTCAGTAATACATTACATTATTTCAATGTGATCTTTATGTACCTCAGAGGCATGCTGTAAAACATAATTAATGTGTTTGAATTATTTGGAAATTTTTAAATTGAAACCAATGGAGAAAACTAGAAAAACTTAAGACACAATTGAGAAAAATCATTCAATCATAGAATATCTCGAGTTAAAGGGACCCACTAGGATCATCATGTCCAGCTTCTGGTCCTGCGAAGGACATCCCAAGAATCACACCATGTTCCTGAAAGCATTGTCTAAATGATTCTCGAACTCAGACTGGCTGGTGCTGTGACCACCTCCCAGGGGAGCCTGCCCCACTACCCAACTACCTTCTAAGTGAAGAATTTTTTAAAATATCCAACTTAAACCTCTCCTGACACAATTTCAGGCCATTCCCTCAGGTCCTGTCCCTGGTCATGACAGAGAAGAGATCAGTGTCTGCCCTTCCACTCTCCCTCATGAAGAAGCTGTAGGCAGCTCTTAATCAGGCTGAATGAACCAACATTAGAGGAAATGGTGTTGCATTCAAGAAGTGTCTGAAAGTGGCACTTGGGGATATGGCTTAGGGATGACTATGGTGGTGCTGGGTTGACTATTGCAATAGAGGATCTTTAAAATCTCCTCCAACCTTGATGATTCTGTAATTAGGCATAAGATTTGTATAAATACAGTAGAGTCATTTATCTATTGTCGATAAATGGCATTATGATAAACATTTCTAACAAAAAAAATGCAGAAAGAGCATTCTCAGTTAAAATACAAATGATATCCTGAAACCGGAGGACAGAGTTGAACAACCCCTCCTGAAAGGAGATATGGTCAATCAAAAATAAAATGGAAAAAATCAGAAAATTTGAAATGGAGTGACTACAAACAATTGCACTGAGAACACCTTGTTTGCAGTGAAATGAACCAAAACTGGCCAATATTATTCCCATTGATATTCCAAAAATCAAGGAAGAAAGGGAAACAAAGAGACAGAATAGAAAGAGATAAAATGAAATATATATAAAAAAAAAAATATCCTGACGCAAACTGAAAAGATGACATGCAAATGGGATGACATGAAGTGCAGGAATATGGACCAAAGCATGACCAAAATGATCTTCATTGAATACGCAAGATTTCATTCCCTTTTCTGAGGTGTCCAGTGATGATTTCCATCAGATTAAACAGACTGATCTTAAGAAACTAGTGTAAATTCCATTTACAATAAAGACCCATGGTATATCACTTCTAAATAACAGTATTATGCTGTTTCCCAGGTGTTTATATAACTTACAATACTAACAAATAACAAAACCTTTCAATACTAGCAAAGAATTATTTTTAATAACAAAATTTAAATTACAAGATATGTACTTCAGCAATATTTAATACAAACAGTTGAGTGGTGATAATATTACCAGGCTAAAATAGAACAGTCAAAATCAACACAAGATAATGAGTGGTGAGGGATTTAAGTGTATAACTAGAAAGCCTCAACTCCTTATGAGGCTTCAGAATGTGTAATACCATAACAACAAGGATGAAGTTAGATAACGTTGCTGTAAAAATTTTATTTTTTCCATGACTATTCAAATTACAGGAAGAAATCTTATGTCCTGTAATCCCTTAAAATAAGGGGAGATCCCATTGTTTTCTACAGCTACCTGGCAGGAGGTCATAGCCAGGTGGATGTTGGTCTGTTCTAGCATGTCTGCAGTGAGAGGACTGGAGGAAATTGCCTTAAACTGAGGCAGAGGATATTCAGATTAGATATTACAAAAAATATTTTTACTGTTGTGGAGGTCAGGCATTGGAATAAGTTTCCCAGGGAGCTAGTAAAGTCACTATGCCTGGAGGTGTTCAAAATATGTCTGGACCTGGCACTGGGTGATATCATTTAGTGAGTTAGAGGTTGATGGGTGGACTTGATCTTAAAAGCCTCTTGATTCCATGATTCCAAGTGAAAGTAATAAAAGAAAACAATGGGAAATCTCACAGAAAAAATGAAACTGTTCCTTATAACTTGATCTAGTCCTTCTCTCTGTGTACTCAACATTTACAGGAAGAAGAAAACATCTAATTTCTGTAAAATCTCTGAAGGAAAATCAAAATGAAGCACAATCAATACGTCATTACATAACTGCATTCATTAAAAATTTCAGATATTATGTATTATATTTTAAGTGTATATATTTACAAATAATCAATATAGAAGAAAACCTGCACTACCACAGAGACATTAATAACATCATGTATTTCCAAAATATTTCACATCACTGAATCAAAAATATTCTGTTTTACTTTAGGGTCATTTATTATTTAAACAAAAAAAATA
The DNA here is from genome assembly GCA_013397295.1 of Polioptila caerulea. Classification (NCBI taxonomy): domain Eukaryota; kingdom Metazoa; phylum Chordata; class Aves; order Passeriformes; family Certhiidae; genus Polioptila; species Polioptila caerulea. The sequence goes on from VYXF01010455.1 coordinate 1,196,815, forward strand.
AACCACACAAAAAGAAACCAAAACACCCCAAAACAAAGCAACCAGAAGACAAAACCCAGTCATCTTGATTTGAACTTACTGATAGTCTCAAAAGGAAATTTACTTTTCCATAACCATCTTGGAAGCCATTCACTTAACTGACAAAGTTATTGCCAGAACGTTGTAATTTGCTCTAAGACAACTTCTTTCACAGTCATTTAAAAGCAGGTTTCCATGGCTTCCCTTTCCCCAAAAATGAAAGCAGCATGTCAAATAGCATTCAAAGACCATTCTCTCTGAAAAATAATTGCTAACATGGAAAATTACTTTGAGTAGTTTTAAACTTCATACTGTCAATAAATCCACAAGTTTTCTCACATTTAAGTTTATATTTATTGCTTTTTTTCTCTGTAGGTTTACACAAAATGTCAAGAAAAATCAATGTGACAAAATCAACTTGAATATAAAGATGAACAATTTCCATTGCTGTAAAAAAAGTCATGAATACATACATACTTGAGAAAAGATTTTGTCTCACTGGATATGAAAAAAAAACAAACCAACATTATGCATTTTCATGGACAATGAAAATAAAGCAGTAGCAGCTCACTCTTTTTCCATATTCCACTCATTAAGGTGATATTTTAAATTAGAGTGCAGAACTGTGATGAAATTAGTATTTCCCAGCAAATACCTTAAATAATTCCCTAAGCATCTGTTGCTTCTCTGTGCTAGATATCTAAATAACTTAAGCATTTTGTCTGAAACACTGAAGTAATTCTATTATTCGTACAGCCAAGTACTCAGAAGTCAAGAAGTGAAGTCTGTTTCTTGTGTCACTGACTCCATATGAGAATGGCTGAAATGGAAGAGTGCATTGGCAGATGTTATATACAGGATTGATGAGGGAAGTCAGAGGAAAGGAAGGACCATTCAATTGCATTGAGAAGGCAAAGAGCATAGAACATTGCCCATGAAGCTGGACAGGATGGTTCAGAAGAAAAAGTTTTTTGCTATGTATTACTTCTGCTGATAATAGATGAATTCTGCTATGGTATGGATTTTTATTATTCCCAAACACAACACAAATTACATGACTTTAAGATGCGCCTTAATTTCTGTACAACTCTGACATTTCATCTACCTGTTTGAAATATTTAAGTATGAATCTGTTTGCAGAGCTTTTCCACAACAATATTCTCCTGCTCTATAATTAACCTTTTGTTTAGAAATAGCAATTAAAATTAAATTAGCGTGCTGAACTCTATAATATTTCGTGCTAAGCCTACAGTTGTTGACTTCATTTTAATTTGAATATAGGCAAGGTTCTGAAATAGATTTTCCTCCATATCATCTTATTAAAATAATTACAAGCATCTTTTAAAAGGTACAACCTAAATGAACTTAAGCTAACTTTAATTTTAACATCTGACTGTGCCACTAATATATTACAGGTGCTATGGTTTACCAGGAAACATCAAATATTTAAGGAATTATATGGAATACAATTTTAATTATATCCTGCATACTGTTACGGTATTCAATTGATTCTGATTGTTAAAATCTGTTAAATAAACTGTTTGGGTTTTGTCAAATCTCTTCTTTTTTCTTGTTGTTCTTTATTTTTTACTTATAGCCTTCTTGACACTTACCTTTTCCACAGAACTCTTTGCTGGTCTGTTATTAAGACCATCCCATAACAGTCTAGTACATTTATCTGCTGAAAAACCTGTTCTGCTGCATTAGGTAACAGTTCTTACCTATTACAGAAGTATTTAGCTCAAATTTATTTCATTTCATATCACCTCAGCTGTGATTAACAGCTTCTTCCCACCAGAGTCATTTGTTTCTATGCACATATTTCCCATTCTTGTGAATGTAATCTCTGATTTGAATGAGCCCATTAATCCATTCTCAACTTCTTAAAATATAAATTTATATTCCATCCACAGGTGGATACTATAATCCTTTCAAGCATTGGTCTGGCTGTCATATAGCAGGAAACAAAGAAATACATGAGTTTCCTGCTAATTCCTAGATATGCATTTCCAAAATGGAACTTTCTTCTGTTGTATAATAATGTTGTCAACCTTTCATTTCTCCAAGCCTATCCAAGTCATCCCTCATTTAGTTACTTTGTTCTTCTTGCAATGATAGATTACTTATATTTCAGCTTCCTGCTCAGTTGAACCTTCATTAAGGAAACCTTAGCTGAGAACTCAACTACTGAAATAAAGCATGGAATTCAACTGACTAAATAGTAAGAAATACATTTTGAGAGGGTGGTCCGTTTCATGTCAGACAGCTGGAATAGGTTAGATGACTCATTTTCTATTTCTCCCATTCAATACAAAGGAGCAATAAATGTTACCCAAATTACTTGAAATAATTCTGCTTTGGCTACTTCCACGGTAGTATTTATCTGCTAGAAATGTCTCCGTTGCGTGATAGGTTAACCACTGCCACCTGAGAAGCACCCACAGCTGCTCCTTGTCTTCTCCCTATAAATCCAGTGGAATGGGAGAGAGGTAGGATCCTGCTTGTTCTGCAATAGTTAAAACCTCTGTGTTACAGCACTTCTAGTCAGAAATCCAAAACACAGCATCATAATGACTATTCAAAAAACAAAGCAAAACAAACAAACAAATATCTTGGTTTTTATCTCCAGTCACAGTAGTCTGAACTGTGTAAAGAGAGTGGAGGAAAATGTTGCCCTATGACCTGAATTTCTGCATCTGGGAAGAAATAAATGTACAGCTTTTGTCTTACCTCTTTCATGTTGTATGTCCTCTTATACACAGAGCATCTTTGCTTGTGCACTTGCTCCTAATAGCAAAAACTGGTTTGAAACAGAGTAGCTAATTTTCTCATCTCTTCCACTCTTCTTTCCACCAAACATGTCAAAGGCAGGAATAACCAGCCAGTTATTCAGTTTCATACTGAAAGCCACGCAAGTATTTATCACTTCAAATAAAAACAGTCATTATAGACATCTTTTTAACTGAGCATGTTTTTCCATATAAGCAGAGCTATAAACTAGGTACAATTTTTATAATTTATTCTTAAAATTTATAATTTAAAGGAATACATAACATGACTATAGATTAAACTTTTTGTGCGTGTGCTTTCTTTCTCTTGCTCTCTACTATGTATGATCCTATCAAGGTGCTAATCAAAGTATCTCTACTTCAGAAAAAAATCCACAACACTCCAAAATTATACTGTTTTTTACATTTTTTTTCTAGAGGAAATATAACCTGATTTGGGGGTAGTAGTGTTAGTTGCATGAAACCAAACTGAGCTCTGTAATTCCCCATTCTAATTCTTCAAATCCTTAGGGGTTCTCAAGACCAACATAAAAAAGCAAACCAAACAAAACGAAACCAAACAAAATGAACAAGCTAACAAAAATGTCTTTCCAGAAGGTTTTCCATCTCTCTGTGAAAATTTCCCATCTACCTCTTTTGTTTCTAAGTTACCCATCTTTTTTTAAAATCATTTCAATGTCTATATTTTCTACATGCCTTATTTTTAGACATTTAGTTGTCTAATGCAGTGTAGTTTGCTCTGATACACCCAGAATGAAAAAAAAACAGTTAATTGGTTAAGAAAGAAAAAACACCCTGCATGCAGTAGGGATGGAATGTACCTGCCTTATACTCAAGCTATTCACCCTTTCCATTCACTGGGAAGAGGTAGATACGTTCAAAGAATAATTCACCTGTCCCATCTCAGGTTTTTCACCCTCAAAGGATGATGATTTCTCTCTTTTGCATATAAAAGTTGACTGGAATGACCAAAAAACTTTTAGGCAGTTAATCAGAACAAAGAACTCTTGGGTTTAAAGAGTACACCTTCCAGTGTACTCCATCTGGTCTCAGAATTCATACCCTTTGGAACAGGACTGCTATTGATATCTCAATTCCTTCTTCTAAAGGTTGACTCATTTCTTCCAAACACTGCAGGAGCATAGAAATAAGATTTTCATTCCATGCCTTGCTCTTTCCCCTTCATTTAGTTATATATTTATTTGTTTATTTATTTATCACAGAAGTATACATATGTAGTGATCTTTGAGTAAATACATAATCTGCCATAAAACCAAGGACTTGAACCTGGAAATTGCACTCTATTTACTTAATGAAAAGTGAAATAATCTTGTCAATATGAATCTGTATGGATTTATGACAAAACCATAATATTATGATACAACAGGATGCTCTACTGGATAAGGTAGATTCAACCAATCATACTCCAACCAGGAAACCAGAGTCCAGGTTCTGGAATTCTAAGTCCATGTATTTCTTTATCTGCGGCACATTTTGTTCCAAACAGACCACTAGTCTAGAACAAAGCACAAATCTAAATATGAAAAAGATTGTGTTGGATGTTTCTGTAGTTTCTGTAGTCATTCCTATTGCTTGAGTCTCCGCTTGCCTTTTTTCACTTTTTGTCTAATCAAAAGCCTGTTTTATTAGCATCTGAGAACAAAGGGCAGATCTGAGCTGGCAGACAAGGCATGCAAAGGAACAGACTGTAGATATTACAGTACAAGCAGACCTATTATGTCACACTAGAGGTAAAATGGGTTTGGCACACAAAGATTCTCATATTAAAAATTTCTCTGTTTTGCACCAATACACGTTTACATGGTCAGTCAGCAGCTGTCAGGCTTGGCATGAAGGCATTAGCAGTTTAGGATTAGGAAAATATGTAGAGATAGTCAGATACTTAAATCTCATGCAAGTCCTCATATGGATCCAGACAGCAGATATTTTTTAATATTTGACACATAGAGGCAATTTGGTTTTGTCTGCATTGACTAGCAATTTATCCATTTCCACCTAAAAGCCTTCTCAGAACATCTGATTTCTTTTGAAGACAAGCACAATAATCATTCTGCCAAATGTTGACTGACTGCCAAGCTGGCCAGGATCAGTTTCTGAGCAGTCTTTCTAAAAAAAATAAGAATAAAAGCATTTATAGCAACTCAAGCCTCTGCCTAGACATCCAGGAAATTATTGACATGATTAAGAAGTCATGTTAGCACAGAAAAACTAAATGGGAATTTCAGCTCACAAATTAAACACTTAAAGAGACTGGTCCAGTTCCTGGTTCAGCAGGAAGACATTATTGGAAGACATTATTGGAAAAAAGTCACTCCTTCAGACAGACCATTACTTTCTCGACATCACAGGATTTAAACTTATGTCACTGAAAATTATGGACATACACCTTCAAATACTTCTTGCTACCACTTTTGGTTAATCAGATCATTAGTACATATTAGGTAGCATCCTTAAGCCAAACTGATGACTCCAGATATACCATTAATTATTATTTAGAATTCTACAGTGGTCCTGTAGCTCCAGTGACTTGATGGAATTATTCATTATTTACATTAGAATGACAAATTGAAGTTGGTCTAGGATACGGAGATATAAAGACCAGAGGACAAAACCCTATTGTTGTTCAGTTCTTCAAAATTACCTTAGCAATAGTGTAGAGAGGAAATTCCCTTACTAACTATTTTTAAGACTAATTATATAATACAGCTAATTAGAACAGCTGATTGTATAAATAATAGAGTTTAAAACAGCACTTCATACTAACTATTTGATGTACAAGCTAAGGAGCTTTATGGGAAAAAACTAAGCTTTTCAGCTACAGCTAAGGAAACTTCCCACTCTGACCATTCACAGGCTCCCTACCAGTCACCCTGCCCAAGGCCAGAGTTCCACTGCTGAGACCAAAGCCCCTTCCCAACAGGCAGCTCCGGTGACCTGACGGGAGCCCTGCTGGGCTCCCTGCTCACCCCACTCACAGTCAGACCAGGTTTCCCACAGCAGAGTCTCGGATGTCTCGTTCCAGAAAGCCATTTATTCCTGGAGCAGTACTGCAGACACAGCCCAAGCTGGTGCCTCCGAGGAGAAAGCCCTCACTGAGGAACCCCTGGGCTTTTATCTCCTCAGTCTCCCCATGCTCTTGCCCCTCTCCGTGTCCATTCACCTCGATGGGTCACCTTCTCTTCATCTTCTTTGTTATCCAAACACTCGGCAATTCCCAGTTCCTGCTGTGTCTCTGTCTCCATTCACCTGGCTGGCATCACCCGTCTTCATCCCCTTTGTTATCCCAAAGGTTGGCAGCTCCCGGCCTCTTGTCTTGGGCTCCCACTCAGAGCTCAATTCACATCTCAATGTGCAGCTTTTGAGTCCAGCTATCTGCACCAGGTGTATTCCTCAGCCGTGTGTCAATCATTGTGGTACATTAATGTCAGTATAGATAACTCTCTATAGATTACCAGATTTATACCAGCTAAGATTTTTAATTTCCTTCTTCTTCCTTCACTGGTATGTGTTGGTGGTTCGGATGGATTTGAAGTAACTACCTACCTCTGCCTTGTTTACATTCTGAAGATGAGCTGCACAGTACAATGAAATTATGCTCAGAGAAAAGTGACATCAGACAGCCCTTGGGGAAATTTCTTTGTCGTGTCACCCAGATTTAATTAGGCAAAACTAGAAGACGGGAAAATAAAAAGCTTAGCTGACATTGATTGCCTTTAATGTATTTCTAAAGACTATAATTCCCTTTGACTTGATACTGAAAATAAAAAAAGTCATATTTGATTATAAAACAATTTTAAGAAAGAATTTTATTTTTTCAATGTAATTAACTGAATGATGAAAAATAAATTAGTCTTCCTGAGGGAAAATGTTTTTACAGCTCTCTCAGGCTTTTTTTGTATTGTACCAAATTATACCATTTCTTCGTCTTTTTTTTTTTTTTTTTTTTTTTTTTTTTTTTTTTTTTTTTTTATTTGATCACNTGATTTAGGCACTACGCACAGTGTCTACAGAAATATGTGACTAGTTTTCTTTCTCACTCATGTGGAAAAAAGATGACACTAAGAACTTTGTTCCAATTCAAAACATTTGAATTTTTGGTTTCATGTAACAGCCTGATTAAATTCAATCCTTAGCACTGAAATTCAGTGCAGATATTTTTTTTTTATTTTTTTTGTAATTATAGCTATACACAAAAAGAATGAACTAAAATCCTTATACAGTGATGGTCTCTGAGCTGACTATGTTATTCAGGGAGAAGATTCTAAAGGTACATTTGATTCTCTGAAAGATATCTAGTGTTCAGTAGTAACAAAATATTCAATTTTAAAATTTTTGCAGGAAAAATTACAGATAGCGAAGGAGAAAAACGCTGATGCAAATTAATATTGCATGTGGACCTATAAAACTTTTTACAGCTCTTGTCTTTCCATTTCAAAATGGATGTACCTAAATCTTCAGAAAGGGGAAAAGGCATCATCAACAAGGATCTGATGGAGCTTGGAACTAAGAATCTACAGACTGGAAAAGCAAAAAGCAGAGCACAAGAGACAGAGAGAGAGAGAGAGAGAGAGATGATGTTGAAGTATGTGAAATCATGAGCAGCACAAAGAATGTGAACAGTGAGTGTCTGTTCATTGTGTTCACTTTTCAAAGACTAGCGGTACATTTCACCTGGCTTTTCTACATCACAGTTTCATGCGCAACATAAGAAAAAGAAAATCCAAGGAAAGTGGACTTAATTTATAGCTTTTATATTCTAGTCAGCAGTAAAATTCACAATAGTGCCGCTGTCCCAATAAATAATGAAATTTTTCATATGTTCATTTGAGTTCATTCAAACACCTCTGAAAGTCTGATTTCTTTCTACAAGCCTATGGAATCCAGATCAGAGATTTCAGAAAGTGCAGGGAATATGAAGATCTCATACATTATTTTAAATTTTGGTAAGAACTCTTTGCAAGATCTTTCTTCTTTACAATCTCTTTCTCCATTTCAAAAGGAAATCATGTTGTTCTCTTTCTGTCTATCATTGTGAACATAACAAATTTTAATATTACATGATTTGACATAAAATGCCAGAAAGCTAGGACCTACTAGAGGAATATAGTATGAGAAGGACACTCTGAAAGAGTAAATTCTGGAAGATAGATCATAGTATTTTAAGTATTTTGCCTGAAAAAGCTATTTTTCCTTTTACTATTCCCTTATAAGCAGTACTAACTGTCATGGTTATGGTTCCCAGCTCAGTATGGTTCCGTGCTCCTGAGCCAGATGCTGGAATAATTCAGATTACTTATGTCACAATAATGTAACAGTTTCATTTTCCAATACTAAAATGGTATTTCAAGAATATGATATGTTTCATGTCATATGAATCGTATAAGAGCTACGAGGCCTTTTGAGAACTACTTTATTTCATTTAAGTATTTTCAGTGTGGAAGAATTAATGAAATAAAACTAACTCATTTAAGTCATTAAACTGAATGGTTTCTGCCATAAGCCACAGTAGTTGCTGGATGGATAATGCAGTAACAGCCATTCCCATCATTTCAAAACAGCAAGAGAAACGTTTTGCAGAAGGGCTCTGTTACAGGAATTCTCTTATCACATTCATACACTTGGGGGTTTAACTTGTCAAAATAAATTGTCTGCACTGTGTACCCCATGGACTTTACATATAAATAATATTTTTTTTTTTAAAGCCAAATGGACATTGAATATAATATTGCTAAAAAACATAGCCTTCTCAGTTTTCAACATAGCTTTTTAGAATTCTTATGAGAATCAGTTCTTTTAGCTCCGCTATATATTACTCCTTTACTTAGATATTCCCTTCATTATCTTACAACTTTTCCTAAAAATAATGAATTATTATGAATTGCATGTTAAAGTGCATAAAATCATTTACAAAATGTAGTGCTTCAACTTTATTAAAAATGGCTATATGCTCACAGGAATTTACCCTTTTTTGTCACTCTGCTATCTAGCAAATAATTTCTGTTACATCTAAAGTCTACATGAACTTAGTAGTTTTGCGATCAAATAATATTGGCTTGAAATTTGCTAAAGTAAGTGGCTGTTTGGTAAGCTTTCCTTGTAAATTTTGCTGGTACTAGTCCATTCATAGTGGCAGCCCCAGAGGCTTGTTTGTGTGTTCAGATTCCAGGCTGTCCTCCTTATTTAAAAAGGAAAGCAAATCACAGGTTTAGATATGATTTAGATACGTGCATAGCAAAGGATCCCGTTGACTTGATGTATTTCTTGAAGCTAAATATGTAATTGGGAGGAATGAGCCATGTGTCAGGTTAATTAAATTTATTAATCAATTCTGTAGGCTATGTTATGCAGTTTTTAAGAAGTTCTACGAATGTGTACATTTTCTTAGTGACTGAATGAAGAAATGTTATTTTACTGGTCTTTGCCACATTCTTCTTAGATTTAAACAGTTTAGGCTGATAACATCAGTTTGGGGCAATCCAAGGGTCTGTTTCTGTTTACAAATTAAATACTCAAACCTGGAATGCTGATCAGATCCACACAGCATTTACAAATCAGATTAGTCCATTGTTCTGTTATGAGGTGCTCAAATGACTCTTCTGTGTGCAAGAAGGGCATATTCAAGAGAAAATTCATCTCACTCATTTCTGAAAGGAACAGCTTGAAGAAATCAGATCCTGAGTTAAATCCCTCTACCCTAATACTATTCCAAAATGTTTTGTTGTTGCAAACAACCTTTGTGCCTTAATGCCATTGCCAGATAGAACTGTTCAGTAATTCAATCCCTTCTTGAGTTCAAGCATGGATTTCAACTCACTTAAATTTAGGTTACTATGTTTCTATCATACTCAGGGAAAATCTAGTAAGTACAATAGGTGGACTTTGGGCAGATTTATTGTATATTAAGATAGTCTACTTTTATCTGATTTTCTGTTATCTGGATATCTTTCTAGACTCATGATTGTATTGTTATGGGAATTATTTCCATTTCTTAAACATGAGAGTCTAACACTGTACAAAATACTTGAAGCTTTTCAAATCACCTGCCTGATGGCAGCTGACATAAGATGGAACCTGTAGGAAACCTATGCCTGCTGATGGGCACAGCTCAGTGATACCCAGAGCCAGGGAGGGCAGGGTTGAACTGGAGGCCAGCCCTGCTCCAGCACCACTGGGGCAGGGACTGATGGCCCCAGGAGGGAGTGGCATGGAAAAAATCTAGAAAACAGTTACATGATCCTGGTATCAACATAAGAGATTTTCATATCTGCTGATCAATGAAAAGACAAAGAGATTTGCTGAAGTAAATTTAGACATGCCTAGACTCAAATGATAAAAATTTAAGATGCATGTAGCCAAGACTTCTTATACATTTATTTTTCAAAAGCATTAAAATCATTAAAAATATTCAGAGACACCAAAGATATATTCCATACAAATCTACCAGGAAGCTGTTATATTATTCAGCATCTTGCTCAATTACAGATCCATAATATTAATATTTTTGTGAAAACATTATTCACATTCTTAACACACCCTTGAGGTGCAAGTTATTCTGTTACAGCCCCAAAATAATTTTTGTTCAGGTACCCACAGGCAATGCAAAGTTAAGCAAGAAGCAGTGAATTGCAAATATTACTGAAATACCCCTTATGCAGATCTAAAGATAATTTATGGTTTAGAGTATATGTCAAATTAATTTGAAAAGATGCAGAAGCAATTTCTGGAGCACACATGAAGGGATTCACTTAATTCTAGATTCAACACTTAAGCACTACTAGCATATGGCTTAACAATTCATGTGACATACAAGTCTGACATACTGTCTGAGTTAAAGTAATTTTTCAGTCTTCATTCATTAATTTCAAACACCTTGAGTTCCTCAGCAAAAGTGGGGGACAATAAAAATAGATTTTTTACATGTTTCATTAGCAAAAGATAGTCCAGAAATAACAGTGGTGTGTCACTTAATGACAATGGCCACCTCACAAACAACACAGACAAGGCAGAGAAGTGTAATGCCTTCTTTGTTTCGTTCTTCAACACTTATGAAGGACTAAAGGGGTCTCAGAGCCCTGAGCTGGAGGACCAGAATGATGAACTCCCAGTGGACCCTGAAGCTGTGCAGGAACTGCTCCTCAAGCTGGATTCCTATAAGTTAAGGGTCCTGATAGGATTTGCGCAAGAGTACCCCTAAAGATCTGGTTGATGTCATTTTGAAGCATCTCTATGATTTCTGAATAGTCTTGCGAATATGAAGAGGTTCCAGTTGACTGGAAGCTGGTTAACATTGTCCCAGTTTTCAAGAATGGCAAGAAGGATGACACTGGAAACTACAGGACTGTCACTTCAGTGGCTGGTAAAATTATGGAGACAATTGTTCTGAGTTCTTGAAAAAACACCTGAACAACAACACAGTCATCAGAGCATCTTCATGATGGGAAAATCCTGCTTGTTGAGCTTAATTTCCTTTCACAGCAAAATAATCCACCTAGCTGATCAAGAGAAACTATTTAATGTAATCTTTTTGAATTTCAGTAAAGGTTTTGTTGCTCTCACAGTATCCTTCTGGACAAAATGTCCAGCAAACAGCTGCATAAACATATCATGTGTTGGATGAGAAACTGGCTCACAAGTTGGACTGAAGGGGTCACTGAGGGGTGACATCAGAGTAGTGACCTGTAGAACTAGAGTTCCACATCTTCAACATCTTCATAAATTACTTGGATGCAGGTCTTGGAGAAACACTAAGTAAGTTTACTGACGGCACTAAAATCTGAAGAGTTGTGAACTCCCTTGAAGGCAAAGAAGCCCTGCAGAGAGATCAAGAAAAATTAGGAGCCTGGGCAATTATCAATCATATAAAGTTTTAGAGAAGAAATTTCCACATACTGCACCTGGGACAGAGCGCCGTCAGAGCACCATTGGAAGTATGAACAGATGGCTTAACTGGGCTCTGTAGAAGAGTGCCCCAAAAGAGCATTGACAAATTAAATGTGAGCCAGCAGTGCCCTGGCAGCCAGGAGGGCCAACCCTGTCCTGGGGGGCATCAGGCACAGCATCATCAGCTGGGCGAGGGAGGGGATTGTCCTGCTCTGACCTGGAGTGGCTTCATCTTGAGTATTTTTTGCAGTTCAGGCCACCACAATATAAAAAAGATGGTAACCTATTAGGCAACAGAGGAGGGCCCAAAACATGATGAAGGGCCTCAAGGGAAAGTTGTATGTCAAGTGGCTGAGGTCAGTTGGTCTATTCAGCCTGGAGGAGACTGAGGGGAGACTTCATTGAAGTCTACAATTTCCTCATGAGGAGAAAAGGAGGGGCAGACACTGCTCTCTTCTCTGTGGTGAGCAGTGACAGAATCCAAGAGTCCTGAAGCTGTGTCAGGGGA
>VYXF01010455.1:1209683-1269817 GCA_013397295.1 Polioptila caerulea
AAGTGGGGGACAATAAAAATAGATTTTTTACATGTTTCATTAGCAAAAGATAGTCCAGAAATAACAGTGGTGTGTCACTTAATGACAATGGCCACCTCACAAACAACACAGACAAGGCAGAGAAGTGTAATGCCTTCTTTGTTTCGTTCTTCAACACTTATGAAGGACTAAAGGGGTCTCAGAGCCCTGAGCTGGAGGACCAGAATGATGAACTCCCAGTGGACCCTGAAGCTGTGCAGGAACTGCTCCTCAAGCTGGATTCCTATAAGTTAAGGGTCCTGATAGGATTTGCGCAAGAGTACCCCTAAAGATCTGGTTGATGTCATTTTGAAGCATCTCTATGATTTCTGAATAGTCTTGGGAATATGAAGAGGTTCCAGTTGACTGGAAGCTGGCTAACATTGTCCCAGTTTTCAAGAATGGGAAGAAGGATGACACTGGAAACTACAGGACTGTCACTTCAGTGGCTGGTAAAATTATGGAGACAATTGTTCTGAGTTCTTGAAAAAACACCTGAACAACAACACAGTCATCAGAGCATCTTCATGATGGGAAAATCCTGCTTGTTGAGCTTAATTTCCTTTCACAGCAAAATAATCCACCTAGCTGATCAAGAGAAACTATTTAATGTAATCTTTTTGAATTTCAGTAAAGGTTTTGTTGCTCTCACAGTATCCTTCTGGACAAAATGGCCAGCAAACAGCTGCATAAACATATCATGTGTTGGATGAGAAACTGGCTCACAAGTTGGACTGAAGGGGTCATTGAGGGGTGACATCAGAGTAGTGACCTGTGGAACTAGAGTTCCACATCTTCAACATCTTCATAAATTACTTGGATGCAAGTCTTGGAGAAACACTAAGTAAGTTTACTGACGGCACTAAAATCTGAAGAGTTGTGAACTCCCTTGAAGGCAAAGAAGCCCTGCAGAGAGATCAAGAAAAATTAGGAGCCTGGGCAATTATCAATCATATAAAGTTTTAGAGAAGAAATTTCCACATACTGCACCTGGGACAGAGCGCCGTCAGAGCACCATTAGAAGCATGAACAGATGGCTTAACTGGGCTCTGTAGAAGAGTGCCCCAAAAGAGCATTGACAAGTTAAATGTGAGCCACCAGTGCCCTGGCAGCCAGGAGGGCCAGCCTTATCCTGGGGGGGATCAGGCCCAGCATCATCAACTGGGCAAGGGAGGGGATTGTCCAGCTCTGACCTGGAGTGGCTTCATCTTGAGTGTTTTTTGCAGTTCAGGCCACCACAATATAAAAAAGATGGTAACCTGTTAGGCAACAGAGGAGGGCCCAAAACATGATGAAGGGCCTAGAGGGAAAGTTGTATGACAAGTGGCTGAGGTCAGTTGGTCTATTCAGCCTGGAGGAGACTGAGGGGAGACTTCATTGGAGTCTACAACTTCCTCATGAGGAGAAAAGGAGGGGCAGACACTGATCTCTTCTCTGTGGTGAGCAGTGACAGAATCCAAGAGTCCTGAAGCTGTGTCAGGGGACGTTTAATTTGTATATTAGAAAAAAGGTTTTTCACTCAGAGGGTGGTTGGGCACTGGAAAGGGCTCCCCAGGGCAGGGGTCTCAGCACCAGCCTGACAGAGTTCAAGAAGTGTTTGGACAATGCTCTCAGGCACAAGGTGGTATTCTTGGGGATAGTTCTATGCTGGGGCAAGAGTTGGACTTCAATGGTCTTTGTGTTTCCCTTATAATTCTGAATATTTTATGATTCTTTGAGTTTCAGCTGAACATTCCTTTTATCTTTCAGTGAGTACATGGAAAAGTGTTTGTCATGATCCAAAAAAAAATACCATTAAAAATTTTAATTCTTTTTGTACCCAGGCTTATCATGGCAGTAGTGAGTTCCTAGCTAGACAAAAAGAAAACTGAGAAACTGAATTTATAAATTTTAACTTTAAAATTATTGACTTCAATATGAATTGTTACAGAAGCTATCATTATTGTAGCTTATTTCTAGCTACAGCATGGTGACTTTTCTTTTGTAAAATATTAGTGTAAATTTTAAAATTGAACATTTTCTGTCCCTTTTTCTGGTTGGGTTCATACAGTGTCTATTAATTCGTAGTGTGTTTTTTCTACTGGTTCTGCTATACCTTAAGTGGATATAAGACTGAATCTGTAATACTCTTTTTTTCTTTTTATTCACTATTGCTTCTTTTGTCATTCTGACCTCTCAAAGACTCAGAAAGCAGAACTTGAAGAACTTATTATAAGTAGTGTCTATCTGAGGGGGAAAAAAGAACATGTCATTTTGGCAGAAGCACTGTGTATTTCTTTTATTGTGTCACAGCAAGAGAACAGTCTCTTCTAAGGGATAGCAGGGGAAGGGAACTGTATTTTGTCTTAGAGCTTTCTTTTCTGTTGATGCACAGGTTCATAAATATGTAAGATTATACGTGTTTGCAGGAATGAACCTTTGAAAAAATACAGCTACAATGCTTTCTTTAGGGTTTTAATATGTGGTTATCAGACTCAATCAGTATCTGTCCTTTCCTATACTAACACTTAATTTCAGTAAAATCATAAAAAATAACCTCTATTTTTTTCCTAAAACTAATGTTAAATTATTGAATCTCACTTTTTTTTGTAAAAAGGAAAAATAAATAAAACAACAACCTAGTCTTCCAGACCTTGGATATGCTATGGAGATTTCATATCGTCAGTATTTTTCCTTACCTTCCTCCTGTGTCTTTCATCAACTTAAATTAGTCTCATGACTTTATCAGGTTACCAAGTGATAGATTTTTATACCCCAGAAAAATTCTTCTCATAAACAGCATGAAGTTTAGCTGAGAGGAGAAGTTCAGAGTCTATTACCTTTTCGACAAAGCCTTCCTTGATCTGCTTAAACTCACTCCTCTAAGTCTCTGTCCTGAGGTTAAGTCTGCAACCAAAAAACTATTTCACAGAAATCATTTAACTCTCACTTTTGCCTGCCTGTAAATCCTTTTATGGCACTAGGATTGATCAGCATGTCAATAAGTATGTCTCCTGACTATCATTTGCACTCTAGTTGCTAATAATGGTATGTGAAAAGACATTACAGAACAGCATGGAATTCTTTCATATCTAGTCATATGAGATTTCTCATCAGCTTGAACCCCAAATATATAATGAATGAAACCTTACATTGAAATCATTCAGCTGGACAGTATAGTGTGTCATTTTTAGTAGCATTTTTACTTAGCACAGATTAACAACTGTGAATGGAATGGGTGGAGTGTGGTGTGGCATAGATGCACAACAAGAACAAATAAATTCAAACTTTTTCCAAATCTACACACAACTAAAGCTTTTTTTTTTTTTTTTCCTTTTCCTATAAAAGTGTGGATAAATTTTACAGTGATATCTTGAATCTCTGGAATTGATTCTTGAACTCTGAGTGGAGCTTAACAGAGATCTTGCTCTGACCTGGCTTCTCTTTCATAAGCTAATAGAGAAAAAAATCAATACATTAGTTCTTTGCCCAGCTTTTACAGGATCTAAAATATATTTCTTTCAGCACATTTATGTTTTTCCAGGTGATAGCTTTTTCAGTGATGGCATTTTAGAGATATGAGGGTCTCTCAAAAGGCAGACTGGAGTTGTAGATCTGAAACTCACTGACAAGAAAATAGTTTGGCAACTGTCTCTGGTCTTGACCAACATCTAAGACATTCAAACTAGTGTCTTTTATATCCTGTAACTATTTAGTACAATCCATTTATAGATTCAAGTATACAAAGTATGCTAATATGATAAGCAGTCTTCTCTTCCACACTTTGACAAGACACAGTATTTATGTTATATTAGAAATTTGGTGTAGTCCAGTCCATTACCAGGACTGTTAACAACAATTTTTATCTGTGATCAGATTGGGAGCTAGACCTACTTACAGAAGGCTAACTGACATTTATAGTCGAGTGATAATGTCACTTCTGAAAAATAAGAAGAGCCAGTGAATAATCTTTCAAGAAAGCTGCCAGAGCTTATATTCAGGCTTAGCTGTAGAAAGGAATTTTTAATCTGTGTATATCATACTACATGAATTTTCAAATCCACCATATTCAGCAAAACTGTACATAAGACAATTTTTTTTCTATTTTATAATACAGGTGAAACAGCAGTTTTAAGGACCTGATAAGATCCAGGTAGCTATGAACTTAATTCTAAACTCTCGGAGCATCAAGTGTAAAACAAAATATTTCTTAATTTCTATTCAAGTTTGTCTGATGTAAAGAGTAATTTCATACTAAAAACAGCAAAAAAAATATTCCTTCCATTCCTTAATGTAGAAAATAAAAATCCTAGAAAACAGGTTGCAAACTATCTTTTCAGGGCACAGTGACCCAGCAATCATTGAATGTCACTCTGTTCTCTTCATCACCATGGATCATTTTGTGCAAAGGTGATGTAGCACAATCCTCTCAAAAAGATGTTTGTTAGTGACTGATTTTAAACACAGGTTTTTAAATGCATCTCCAGACACTGCAGAATATGCCTAAACTTCAAGATCTCCCAGTTTAAACCAAGTGAAAACCAACCAGCTTTTTTAATGTTTCCTTAAAGAAAAAGAGTATTTGTAGGAATGTATTTCTTTACTTTTAAACTGTCAGTTTGGGCAATTTATTGTAGTATATGATATTAAAGTGGACTAGTTGCCTGATACAAAACACTGTCATTCTTTTTTACAGATATTTTTTTCTTATAGCAATAAACCTTTTTACCAAATGGTGTTTTAACATAACTATATTGGTTTTATCACCACAGAAATGTAAATGGTAGTGTTGAAAAAATCATTAAACATAATAAATCTTTTGAATTCTGCTGACACCCTCAACATTTCCCTTATGTTTGGGGTTTTTTCTTTCATAATGAAATTTCCTAGTCGGAAGCAAACAGCCAACACCTGGCTTAGCACCAAATTGCTTAGTCTGGTTGTTAATTAAATCACGCTAACAGGTTCCCTCCTATGCACAACAATAAAGATAACTGACAGTATTCTCAGATTCAGCACATTCTCTTTGATGTTTCTTCATGACCTTTGTATCCATTAGGTTTCAGAAACATCATCACCACTGCAGTCACATATGTTGTGGTCTGCCATTTTTCTGTATCAACAAAAATAATTTTCCTATCTATTTACATTACATCCTACAATATTCATTAGGTTTTGTGTAGTCCTGCAGGAAAAGCTTCTTGAATAGCTCCTACAATTAGAACTGGAAATACTCCCTCTGCAACTGAATTTATGCCACTGAGAGAACTGTAGTGAGAAGTTTTTGGTTCAGTTCTAGGTATAGCTTTGAAGTCCCCTGTAGGAACATTTATATCTAGATGTGTCACAATATAAACATGAAAAAGCCCAAGTTCAAGAAATTACAAAAGTTTTACTACAAGATGTTAGTTAGAAGCTATGTGAATTTTTTTCTTTGTCATTATTATTACCTAATGTGTTATTGCACAGATATGTGTACTCATAAAATTCCATATGTTCTTTATTTAATTAAATTCTTTTGGTGTGCCTAGTGGAACAGATAGACAATGACTTACGATTTTGTGTATTTTATGTATTAAATATTCCCCATGTAAATGGAGCAAAACTTACCCAATTGACTAAAGACATGCTGATAAAACATCATTCACAGTGAAATGGGTTATTCAGCTCTCTGTGGGAGGTAATCTTAGAAGACTGCTCCATGTTAAAGCAAACTTTTCCAAATACAGGGAATTGCAAAGCCCTTAGTGACAGCAAAACCCCATTAAAGTTCTGTCCTAGGTAATTTCTTCTCACTAATGAAGATCATCCAATCAATTGGGACATTTCTAAAAGGTTAAAAGAAAAAGAAATTAGGATTTCAAGGCACATATAGAACTTGTACTAAGCAAGCAGTTTCTAATGTCTAGATTACAGTGATGGGAGCTTCACAATAGTTTTAAAAACAAGACTTTTGCGTCTTTCAGAAACTAACCTCTGAATTTCTCTTCTGTGGAATCTGAAGAATGTTCTTCATTACAAGTTCCAACTTCTTGTAAGGCACAGTTGAGTTGCAAAATATTCATATAGAATAGATGAAATAAATTATCTGTCTACAGGATAGAAAAAATAAAAAGCTGTAAAAAATTCTCACAAATGTTCCATAGCAATCAGAAAAAACATGCAAAAAAAAAAAACAAAAAAAAGAAAAACATTGATGAATTTTAATTTTACTTAAATCAGATGAGTAGTGGATGCTTTTTAAATGAAAAATACATGAAAAAATACTGTTACAAACAAAACTGTTACAAGAGCTATAACTCTGATAAATGGCAAAATCTACATGAAAAAGAGTCATATAGGTATCAGTGTCACAATAGGAACACAAACAAAGGTCTAAATTTTAGCTTTTTGAATTCTTGATCAGAAAGTCTAGTCTGGGGTACATTTCAGCCCCAGTCTGAGACAGACACCGTCAGGTAATCAAAGATTGCAGCTGAACCCCACATTTGGAGTCTTCACTCGAGCACATTTTTAGGTAGGTTCTTTTCTTTTTAGATTGTAGGTACAGAATTTTGATTTGTTCCTGTGTACATAGCTTTTCATAGGGTATGGCTACAGATCTGAGTTCAGAAATATGGTATATTTTGTATCACAGAAACCAATACAACTGAATCCAGAAATCTCCAGCTAAAATTCAGAGTTTCTGCTAAGACAAAAGTCGATACAGGTAAAATTGTGCAATGAGCACGTGTAGTAGCTTACACACATGCCCTGCTTTTGCAAATTTGTGTAAATTTTTTGTAAATTTGTTCTCTCAGTGAAGTTAAAGGTGATACTTGAGGGAAGCAATCTCATCTGCTTCCTTCATCATCTGGAAAAATGTTCCAAAGGTTCTTCACCAACCTACAGAATTTGCTGCCACTTTACAACATATTTCTAAGCCAATGAAATAATTTAAGGAGAGAGCACTAATAGAGACTGAACAAGAATACTTATGGAATTGCTACTCATACACACCTACAACTTCTTTGCACTACTGAAACAGAAGATTTCATCCAACTTTACTATCTTACACCTTAATATGCCCTCTCACCTTACTAAAACATTATTGAAAGTGCCTGTCAGCAGATCCATCTCTTTCAGACTGGAGCATACTCATCCTGAACAAGCTGATTGATTATGGTGATCTGCCACTGACTGAGAGCAGTTACTACCTCTCAAGTCATTATGTTTTATTTACAGTGTGGTTTGAATTTTATTTTTGCATTCCATGTTAGCCATAAATTGATTCTTCAAGTAAAAAAAAAAAAAATGGGGGTAGAACATGGGTTAAGAAACATCTTCTGTTTCTCTGTAAATAATGTATGGAAGGAAACGCATGCATGATGCAATAGTAGTTGAAGTATTCTTAATTAGATATTCATCAAATTCAAGGGACATCAGTCTTCTAGCTACCTAAAAGATTACATAGAAGAGTGGTAGATGCAAACTGGAAATTAATCCATGGGGGTCTGGGAGCCTGTAACTCACTCCAGCTGACATGTTCTGGTAAAGGAACGTGCAGAACCTCCACTGCCATCACACAGATCCCCTGCAGCTCTGCCTACAGCGTGTGCTGACAAACACAGTATGTCACACAGATTATGGCTGCAGCTTCTAGGGGCTATTTCTATGAGAGCATTCACAATACAATTCTAAAACTATATGCACGCATTCATTAGGGAGAAAAAAAAGCATATTTGTTGGCAATCAGAATGAGAACTAAAGGTCTTCGGTGCCTGAAGGGACACTACAAGAAAGATGGAGAGGGATTCTTTACAAAGGCATGTAATAGGACAAGGGAATGTCTTTAAACTGCAAGTGGCTGGATTTAGGTTAGATATTAGGAAAAAAATTCTTTACTTTGAGGGTGATGAGGCACTGGAACAGGTAATAAAGAAGAAGTTGAAGATGCCCCATAATAAAGACAAAATCTCTTTAATCATTTCTGTTTCCAGCATATACTTTGAAATCAACAGAAAAATCAACCCAGAAAATCTAGAGACACTTTTCAGAGAATTCAAAATCTGGTTGACTGCATTCAAAATTTGCTCTCTCTCTTTTTTTTTTTTTTTTAAATTATAATTTGATTTGAAATACAATAAAGAAAAAAAAGAAAGGGGGAGGGGAGGGATTCTCCCTTGGTAGCTTTCTAAAATTGTCAAAGGGCATTTTTCTCTGCCTTATAGCATTGGAACAAAAATTCTGCTTACTAGTATTTGTCCAAATAGAATGGATCCCATGAAACTGTGTGAAGATTTGCAATAGCATTTAATTTTTCAGAAATTTTTCAAATACCATCTGAATAATCAAAACTTTGGAACTCCATATTAAAGTGCTGGGGAAATGATCTGAAGAGAACAATATAGCATTATGCAGTTCTTTTTCAACTTTTTTCATCAGTTTCCATATGATGTTACACTTCACAAACCTCAGCCAAATAGATCTCCAAGCAAAGAAGCTGTAGTAAATGGAAATCACTGTAAGTCCAATGGATTTCACACTGACACAAGACGTAAAGAAAAAAATATATGTGCACAATTCTGCCTTATTTTGGGACATAATCCAGCTGTCTCTGAAAACTGGTAATTTTTCCATAATATTCTCAGTCTTTGGAAGAAAATTCATTATGCCTTTGTTATTTATAATATTCATAGCATGCTGGTACCCAGGACTAAAATTTTCATCAATGCATTAAATCTTTTTTCCCTCATTCATTTTTGAAACCAGGGGAAGTACCCACAAATTCAGATGCAGTTTCTTATAATCATGTCAAAGTCTTGGCATTTTACAAGTTAAAAGCACTAAGTAGTGTGGGTTGGTGGTAGTGGGTTTGTTTCCTATTTTTATTCTGTAAATAAAAAGTGATGGTCTTATAATTACATAGACAAGATAAATATACTATGCAAAATCTAGGAACAAGAAAATGAAGCATGAAATTGTGATCTTTCTGAACTAGTTATTACCTGCAACCAATGTGAGCTTGACAGGAACAAATTATCTTAAACAATATTTAATTCAATTAACTTTTGTCCTCTGGTGTATTTCCTATTACACTGTAGAAATATCATTCTGCTAGACATGCTATTTACTGTTCAAGATTTGGGTAACTCAAACAATGAATTCTCAAAAGAAAATGATATAGTCCTTTTATGGGTATTAGCTTT
Organism: Polioptila caerulea; assembly: GCA_013397295.1. NCBI lineage: Eukaryota > Metazoa > Chordata > Aves > Passeriformes > Certhiidae > Polioptila > Polioptila caerulea. Next base: position 1,218,869 of record VYXF01010455.1, read on the forward strand.
CTAGCATTTGTTTAATCTCTCCAATCAGCACTACTTCTAGCAAAGCAAAATGATGGTTAAGTGTGGAGCACACATAGACATGATTAAGGGAATAAAAATCAGACAGAAAGCACTTTGGCATTTAAATTTTCCACTGTGCTTCGATATTTGGCTCAGAAAATCTAGGCCAGTATTTCTTCATCATATACACCTTTCTTTTCATGTTAACTGATTGTCCTGAACAATTTTGCTACTGGTAAATACTATTTTCATAGTGATGGCTTCATAATTTACTTCCAGCACCATACAAAAATTTAAACTCCCTGCTCTGTCCTGAATATGACCTGATTTTTCCATGAAAATGGATTGTCAGTCTAGGTCATTCTTCTTAACTGATAAATAAGACTGAAGTCCTGGGAGTTCGGCATGCATTACAGAATTTTAGCCTAATTCAAATGCTCCATAAATATTATCTTGATAATTTTCATACTCTTTGCATTTTTCAATGTGAAAGAACAATAGAGGCTGCCTTTGCCTTCATCTTTGAAGCCTCTTTTAGCCTGTCATGTTATTGTTCAATTTTATAAATTAATTTTGGAACTTAAATGTTTTGTTAGGTTTAGACCCTTAACTAGAATTCAAAAATAAACTTATAATGTGATCACAGTGTGATTTAAATCCTCAAACTCCTAGCTAAAGCTTCGGGCATCTAATTCTGTATTAAAAGCTGCCGTGACCCATCCAATCATTTTTTGCTCAGCAAACCCACAGTCTTCTTATGTATCTCTTTTCTAAGTCGTGTTGTTTACCACAAATTGAGTGTACTTCTAAGTTTCCTTGAGAAGCTCAGTCTGGATTCTGTTGAATCCATCCTGCTGTACACAGTGTTTAAAATGCTTTACCGCTTCGAAGGACTGCTGTTTTAGGCTCCTATTTCCTGGGAGTTTACCACAACTGCCAGGCTTTCAAGCTTAGTGGGATGGACAGCACTGCACAGATGGGACACCTGACACCAGCTGATCCAAGGGATGTCCTATGACATCATGTGCAGCATAAAAAGCAGATGAAGATGGGGGAGTAATGGAATTTATCTTCCAGAGCACCCATGATGTGTGATCGATCCCTCCTTTCCTGGGGCTGCCTAAACACCTGACTACCCATGGGGAGTGGTGGAGGAATTCCATACTTTGCTTTGCTTGAATGTATGGCTTTTGTTGTACCTAATAAATTGTCTATATCTCAAATCATAATTTTTCTCTTTTACTCTTCTGATTCTTTTCCCCATACCACCACAGGCAGTGAGTGAGTGTCTGTGTCAGGCTTCGTTGCCAGCTGAGGTTAAACCAGGATATTCCTTTTGTGTTCAAGTGATTATTTATTAAGCTAAAGGTAACTGTACAAGGCTGCTACTTTCACTGAGAGTGTGGGATATGCACCTGTATGGAAGACTGCATCTAGATTTCTTCCTCCTCTCCCAAGACTTATTAATGGAGTCTGTGAAGTGTTTAGGAATGGAGAATTCAGAAGGTCTTTCTTGCTAAACAGGTAGGAGAGTGGCAAGAGAGGCCTTAGAGGCTCCAGAAAAGAGTTTCCCTCTGTGAGAACAGTTTATTGGATATTTCAGAATGTACACTGCTCTCTTGCAGTTTAAGATAAATATTTTTAAAACAAAAACATCAACTATTCATGTTTAGTATTAAATTTCATCAGAAAGGAAGTTAAGGTTTGGCAGGAAAAATTACCCTTCACCATGCCAGAAACTGCAGAGATATCTTGCAGGTGTCAGGAAGGAGAATCAGAAAGGGATGACACAAGATGCCTCTGTTTTGCAGCAAGAGCTGAGATCTTGCTGAATTTTTTTTTTCTGCTTCAGAGAGTTGTCACACAACAATGTTTTTTTTAGGTACCCAGCAGACCAGCAGACATTGGCACATGGATATTAGTAAACTAAGCTGAAGAAAGAGCCATTGTCTGTCCCTGAGGCAAAGTGACATGGCAGAGTCATCTCCTCACAACATAGCTCTTGGCTACATATCTTTTTCAGGCCTTGTGTAGTACATTTCTGGCAAGGAGACTTGGTTGTTATTTTTATCTATTTTTATCAGTTTAGAATCTCTGAAGAAAAATCTACAGCTGAGTCTGAGATTACATGACACATACACTGAAGATCTGCAGTGTGTCATAAAAAATATATGGGGGAGTTTGAGGATTCAGAGTCCGCTGGGATAGTGCTAGGGAATTAAACAAAGCAGAGAGACACAAATATGGAGCTGTGCTGTCCATAATGCCTTTTGGGAGTGTTTCTTGGCATCTTCTCTCATGAGTTTGTATTCAGACAAAATTTGAGTGAACACTTCTGCACAGCCAAAACTGTACCTGTGATAACACTAAGATTTCAGTAGGCAAAACAATCACAGGTTGGTGCAGAAGGCTACCCCTTGAGCACATCTTTTTTTGGTGGTGTTCTTTCTTTTTGTTCATGTTTTGTTTTGGTTTTTCTTAACACAAACATAGTCAGCAAAGATTGTTGAAATCACAACAAAAAACTGATGAGACCTGTCCTATTTCAACTAGAAAGGAAATTAGAGTTCTTATGCCAAAATGAATATGATTCTTACTGATCTAGTAAAGTTTTCAAGCTAAGCCAGAGACTCTCTAATATTCACCAGACATAGCCAGAAGGACAGATTGGACACATAGACACAGATACTGCAAGCATCAATGTGCTGGCCTTCCCTCACAGTGTGTCCAGAGCTGTTTCAATAAAAAGAGGTCTCACAGGTCTAAGATGTTCTCTTCTTTTCCCTCTCTTGATGTACCCTCAACCTTGCACTCTTTTTTGTACACTCTGTGTGTGATAAGTTTGGTCTAGATCACAGACTCAATCCCGCCCTCTATACTTGTGGTAAATTTAGCCATAGAAATCCTTGCAGCAGTGGAACAAAAGTAAGGTGCAGAAGTTTTTCGGGAGACTTTAAGTTCCATCTGGATTTAGGGTAACTGTGGGGATTAGCTGGATGTGCCCTCCACTATAAATCAAATAAACAGAGCCGAATATATACTTTTTCCAAGTTCTAATGTGCAGTGTTTGAAAAGACAATTGATCATCTGAGTTTCCAAAGCTATTTAGGACTGGCACAACAAATTCAAACTAAGCTGTTCAAATACTAAGTTCTAACATATATTGATTTTTGACATGAAAAGCTGACAACTTTAGTAGAAAATACCTTTGATTTTAGTCATTCTGTTAGGTATTTTGGAAAATGGGTGATCTGTTGATGCACAGTATCATTACTAGCTTTTTACCGCCTTACAAGTTCATCTTTGTATTTTAAATCTTAATGTACAGCTTCTGGGGTTTCTAAAGGCATTCTTTATCACTAATCATTTTATCACTAATCTTTATCTGTCACCAAATGCTTTCCTTCTGCAGTAAGTGTCCTTGAAATTTGAAAAATTAAGTCTGTGCAGCAGCTTAGCTTCATGCAGTACGCGACATTTTTTCTTTTCATTTAGCATTCCCAGACAGCTTCTCATTATTAACTTCTTGCCTTAAACTTCTTAAAATGTCTTCCTCTAACATCTCTCTGCTTTATCTCAGCTTGCTTTTTAGCATAAGGGAGTAGCACACATTACAATAACAGTTTGGCCCTATTACCTAGGACAGCTTCCTGTTCAGCTGGGCAACAACACACTTCATTTGATTCATTCTTTACATTTCTCTTATGCTCTCTAACAGTTGTTTTCTTTTGTATACATTTAAATACAATTCCTCTTGAATGGAGGACTGTTCTTTGTATTTTTTTCTTCCTCTGACAAGGAACTATCCATTTAATTTTCATTTTCACGTACTTCATTAAGCACAACTACTGTTGGCATTTAAAGCACCAGCTTACAGCAACAATTAATTACAATCAATCAAGCTGCTTTGCCAAGGACAGGAATTGCTCAGTTTAACCAGAGGAATAGACAACGAGGGCAACTGGTACTGCACAAGCAGGTCATCTGTTCTATTGCTTGAGATCACTTGTATTAAATCAGACTTTTGTCATTTTGGAACAAGCTGGTTTAGGGTATGGAGAGGAAGGCATATGAGGAGCAGTCAGGCATCTGGTGTTGTTTAGGCTGGAGAAAAGGAGGGTGTGGGGAAACTTTATCACTCTCTACATGTACCCAAGCAGAGGTTGCAGCAAGATGGGAGTTGATCTCTTCTCCCAAGTAACAAATGACAGGACTAAAGAGGAAATAGCCTCAAACTGCATCAGGTTTTTCCCTGAAAGTATGATTAGGCATTGGAACAGGCTGCCCAGGGAGTTGGTGGAGTCACCATCCCCAGAAAATTTCCAGGAAATGACCAGACTTGGTATTTAGCACTATGGTTTAGTTGATATGGGAGTATTTGAACAAAGCTTTGACTTGATGATCCTGGAGGTCTTCTCCAAACTTAAAGATTCTATAATTCTATTTGGCCTTCCACCTTTTCTGCTATTCCTTTCCAGGAAATGACCAGACTTGGTATTTAGCACTATGGTTTAGTTGATATGGGAGTATTTGAACAAAGCTTTGACTTGATGATCCTGGAGGTCTTCTCCAAACTTAAAGATTCTATAATTCTATTTGGCCTTCCACCTTTTCTGCTATTCCTGCCTCAAAGAAGATGAAACTATTACACTTCCCAGAACTCCTACTATCCTTACCAATAGCTAAGTGCTTAGAAGTATATCTATGTATATACATGGTCTCCCAAAAGTCAAAAAAGTCACTTCCATTTAATAAGTACTGACATGAGCTGAGTTTTTCTCACAGAAGCTATACATACTCTCTTTCAAAACATCCCTACACCTCACATTCTTAATTCTTCACCATCTTAGACTTTTCAGGAAGATCCTGATCTGGTCCCATTTCTTCTATCCATCCTTCCTATCTGTTGACAGAAGAGACTTCTTAACACTTCATGAATAAACTCCTCTCTCCCTTTCCAAAAAATGCAGTGAATTTTTTAATTGCAAATCTACTCTGCTACTTAGTAATAAGAATCTGAAAACTTTCCCTTCATCTAGGACTATGTTTTTGTTGTTTCTTGCTGCTCCAAATCTGCCACTGTTTTGCTCCATTGATCTCTTAGGTTTAGATGTAGGAGAATTCCTTTCCTAATCCAAAGGACACCCAAAAACAATGTAATGAAGCAAAATATAGAGAGATAAACCCAGGATCTGGAGGGAAGTAATTTGACCTATATTTGACTCAGGTCCATTCATGTTCCGTATGTCCACATATTTCACTGAAAATTTAAAATCCAACTTCATGGATTGATGGTCCTTCTTGAGCAGGAGGGTTGAAAGAAGTTAACTCCTGAGGTCCCTCCCAACTTCAACTAGTCTGTGATTCTGTGATATATGTTGTTTTTGACTACAGGTTTATGTGGCTTGACAGTATTAAAAACAAAAAAAATTGTCTTAAACAGAAGGAAAATCAGTGAAAAACAATGCACTAAATCTGGATGAAACTGGATGACAAGAAACTGGGATGTCTGGACTTCCAAAGCAACAATATTCGAGAATAAATTTCTCAAGTAGAGATGGATTGTAACCTGGCTTCCTCTCTTTTGACAAATAGCTGGTGAGACAGAATTTTTAGCTTTTGAATGAGGTTTCTGGTCAGCACACAAACTGCCTATTACAAGTGGCCTCTGTAATAGAAAGCTTTCTTAAAATGACTGTATTCTTCCAAAATCTATTTTTAAGCTTTATGGGAATTTGAACTCTTATCCATCCAGTCCAGTCAATACCAACGGGATGTCTCAGAAAGCTTCCAAAATGTGTGTTCAACTGTGGTACATTCAAAGAAAACATCAGCAAAAGTAATTTAAACTAATGTTAGTGTAGAAAAGGACTGGAGTTCAAAACTGCAATTTAATATAATATGGATAGTGGGGTTTTTTTAAAGCATTTATAAGAGAGGTTGTTTCTCCAGCTGGTTCCTCTTCAATCTTTCCAATAAAATTTTGCCTAAACTGGAAATAAGAAATAATTTAAATTCATTGTAAGCAAAACATAACCAGAAATGTGTAAATGTTGATAATTTCTTCGTCATTCCTACAATATCTGCAAAATAAAACAATAAAAGCTGCATAACTTTAAATGCTTTATTAATGGGTCTTTTCTTTTTCATTCCAATAAAATTGTTTCAGGTTAAAAGAAGAGAATTGTGATTTTCTTTTTTAAGAATATTTTAATGATTTTTTTTCTACTCTGCATAGAGATAGACTGTTCTTTATTCTTTCCTTTTTTTAACCAGATTGCTTCATTTCAGTGTTTCTTCAGAGAACAAGAAAGAGATATTGTATTATGTTCAGGAAAAATACATCCAGTCTTTTCAGATAAGTGGCTTATATGTGGAAAAAAAGAGCAGAATTTAAGAAAAATAAAAACAAGGACAAGGAAAGAGAATGCATACTAAGTGGCCTTCCATCACACAAGAGATAGAAGAAATCTCCAAAACCTGCACGTCAGAGTAATAAAGCAAACAAGAGAAGAGTGAACAACATCAGAGTACACAAATGTCATGAGAAGATAAAAATACAAAGAAATTAATGAAATGTTCTTTTAGAAGAGACAATTATAAGTGCTATTCATATTTGTATTTATCTCTGAAGAGAGCTTACTGGAAAGGCAAAGTAACAGTGGGGAACAGGGAGGGTAGTACAAGAGCTCAGGCTGCTATAATAACTGTTCAGGTGGTTGAGAGAAAAGCCTATATAGGAAAAAAATGTGAGATTGGCCTACTCTAGTGCTGACAAAATTCTGAAAACTGTTGAAAATACTCTGAATCTTGAGCAGGGCTATTAGGTACCACCACCATAAAGTTACAGAGAAGACTTCTGAATTATTAAATGTTTCAAAGTATTTAGGCACATTTTTTAATAAACATCTATGCTGACTATATGCTGACTATTACAAAGATATAAGACAAGATTATAATCTACCAAATACATACAAAATGCATTCTCCTACCTTCAGATGAATTTCATTTCTAGGAGTCCCCTTTTAAAAAAAATTCACCATTTTGTGGGTAACAGGTATGTGACATCTTAGAGTGGATACAGACTATTGGTCCCTAGATTACATTAATTTCCTGATTAATCTGATCTCAGGCCTCAAGCATACAAAATAAGCAAGAGGGAGGCTGGCTAATTACTTACCTTCCCCCCATATACTCGACACCATTTGAGGAAGACAGACCTGGGTATGTCCATGCTTATGTCCTTCACTTACTAATGCCTGCAGGACTGTCCTTTATCATCCTGTCAATGCTGGGAAAGAAAGTAATTCAAGTTTTCAACTGGAAATGTCTCCAGCATCATCAGATTTATAAGGGGCATTTCATGTATGTGAGGACATACTATCTACAGTGATAAGTAGTAAAAGAGCAAGAGATGATCCTAAGCAAAGTCACACCATCTGATTTGTACCCATATTGCTTAGATTTAGATCCCTGTAGGCAAGATTTATTTCAGAGAGGGCCAGCCCAGCCCAAATGCAGGGAGCAAGCTGACATTTAAAAAAATGTGGTGAAGGCAGTCATGGCAGTCCCTGACCATTCTGTCTAGTAACACATACATACTCTGTTGAGGGCTCTCAACTCTTTTGCCTTACAACAATTCATGTAACTGAAGGACACTGGAAAACAACCTCTTTAACAGTTCAACTGTGCTGTATCACAGTGCCATTTTCTCCTCTTAAAATCATAGTTCCACAACACCTATTTTTCCTAATAACAAACCCTGTGCTTTTCCTTCATTTTTATGTTTACAACATTAACAACAGTTTACAAGTCCATTATTTTCAGACCTGTATTACATCAATGAATTTGTAACTAGCAGAAAAGGAGACCAGAGGATTTATATTTGAAGACACTGGAACCATAAGTTGATTCAAACTAGAGAAAGCTGAGGAACTGGGTCCTTACACTACACCCATCAAAACTGGGTAGTAAGTTATGCTATGGTACGGAATTGGTGGCTTTGAGACATTCAAGTGTCAATGTGCAGCTGAAATACAAAACTATCCTATCTGATAGACAGAAGGAAAGTAGAAACAGGCTTTCTTTTATGAGCTTCATCTGGATTTTAAAATGGACACAAAAGTTCTGACATTAGACAGTTGTAAAGTAATCTTAAAGCATAGCATCCTTATCTGAAGAAATAAAGTGTGCTACACTGTAAAGACAACATCAGGCTTAATAAGTTGACCTGATTAATACATAAAGAGACAGTTTATTTATGTCTTTATTTATTCATGGAAAAAGGCTTTTTAAATTTTATCTGTAATTCATCAATATCATTGACACAGCTATAATTCAAGCTCAAATATTTTACCCAACAAAACATTTTCTCTGAACTAATATATATTTCTCCGTGCAGTGCAAAGGACAGTTGCTTCCATTCTTTTCAGTTCCAGTTCTCTATATCACATGATTAATGTTTTAAAGTATTGACCAAGACCTAGAATCTTGCTTTATAAATTCAACTTGAATGTTTTAAAGTAATGCTGTTCATATTCCAAGCTCTCAATAACAAAAAAACCCATGAATTATTAACCATTTTTAAAACACTAAAAACTTAGAGATTTCTTTTTCATGAGATATAACCGAATTTGTAGCCATACATTAATTTCATTGTAAGCAAAGTTTCAATTTTGTCTACAACAATCATCCCACGATCTTCAGATAGATTATTCTTTTCTAAAAAAGTATCCATAAGATTAAGTATATTTGGGATTGAGGACTGAGTCTGTGGGTTTTTGACAATTACTTTCTTTTTTTATTTTACTCTTTGTTTAGTTCTGGCAGCTACTCCAATGTTTGAACAGGTTTATTTCTGATCTGTTTTATATTTTCTCATGACAAATATACATATATATAAAAGTAAGGTTCTAACTTCACAAGAAAGTTGAATTTCACAATGTCTTAAAAATATCATGGATTTTACTACCTGCCCGTATAAAATATGAAAGTAAAGCAATTCAATTACATCTCCATCCCAGATGAAAGTTGGGGGAGGGGAAAACAGTGTCATACACATTATTAAACAGATTTCATCACCGCAGATCTAATGAAAGATGCACCACACTGAACCCTAGCATTTCATTACTTACAAAAAACTCCATATGCTTACTTGAGGAAAATCAATGAGACTTAGACAGCCAATAATGCTGCAGCTTTAAAAAGTCTAGAGGAACAAAATTACTTTTGTTCAGTACAGACATATATACATAACAATGGCTTTTATCAATATTGTATTAATCTGTGCTTAAAAAGAATTCATTTCCCAAAGTGATAAGAGCAGTGATTGTTTCCTATAAAGAGTGAAAACATAATAAAATGAGAGAGAAAACACATATTGTGAAAAAAATAACGTTTTTTTGGCTGCAAAGCAGCTTTCTTGAACAGAAAACTCAGTTAAGGATATTTGTGGGGTAGGGGCCGAATTTGTTGTGCCTGTTGTAATACATCTCTTTTTCCTCTTTTTATAAAAATGAGTGTGTAAAACACGTAGAAACTATCTCTGTTGTTCTGTACAAATATTCGGTACACAGAGTACTTGGTAAAATTCCTATTTTAAAGAAAACAAGCAGACAGCCTTGAAATTCCTCTTGTGCTCTATGCTTTAGCTAGATTCTTGAATAGTAGATAAGTCCATGGTAAGTCCACAGGGAGAAGTTTTAAGGATGATAAAAAAATCTGTTAAAATTTTAGGTTATAACATAGAAGCAATGTACAATTAAAATGTTGATTCTTAAGGAAACAAAATGCAGTTTTCAAGAGCAAGTGAATAACGAATACTCAAAGAGACAAATAAAGCTATCATTAATAACACTAATGGAGAGATATTTAATCTCTTTGCCTCTGTATATAAAGTATTGGAGTGCTTTAACATCAGCTAGAAATTAAACTTCAAAAAAGCCATCCCACTTCCCCCCACCCCCTCTGGTGAGAGGGGAACAGAGGCAGAGACTATGGGTTGAAATAACCATTTACTGAAATGCAATGGAATAATGCACAGAGCAACAATATTGACAACAAAAGTATCCAAAAGAAAAGGTGCTTAAATCAAAAAAGGTGTTCCCCACCTTGACTCATTTCCCAGAGTCAGAGATAATGAAAAACTGTGACAGACAGACCCTTGGAAAACTGGATCATTTGCATTGCACAGCACTGCCTGCTTCCAGACCACTCCACTGGTCTGGGTCGATTGACATGTGGGGATCAAATATGCAGGGTAGTTCCTGTAGTCATGTAATAGATATTATGGCATTTCATATCCAGAGAAATAGATCCTCTCAAAGCATTTATTCTATAACTTGAGAATGATACAGTATAAGAAAATTAAATCCAGAGGATAGGAAACCAGACTTCCTTTTGAATAAACTGAAGAGATTGGCAAAGAGTTTTAGCACTTCTAAATCTTATCTTGTCATCAATTAATCAATACTCTCAGGATTATTCCTTATAAACTTAGTAAGCACACTAGATTACTTAACGTCTTAACCTATGGGGCTCATTGGGTACAACTTGTGTCCAGACAAGTGTGTTAGATTACATTCTTCTTCAGCAACCTTTTTAAATTGTTAATTGTAGGGAAAATTTGGGTCCTTAAATGTTGACACTAGAGGTGAAACACGTAATCAATACATAGATATGATGTACACCTACTAGTAAAATCTTCCCATTTACCCGCTACTTCATACATTACACTGGCAACTTTTCTGCTTCTCTGTATTTAGGAATTAAAAGTCACTATAATTTTACATTATTTTATTCCTTCGATAAAATTTTATGCCTGTAATTTTGATCCCTTTTTTCAGACCCCTGATTTCTTTCTTACACTTCATAAAACAACTGTCTTCACAAACTGAGGAAAACTGCAAAAATTGTCAGCCCATTCCTTCCTTCTTTGGGAACTTAGAAAACAACCATGTTTCATTAAACTGATTCTTTCAAAATTACAAGATGATTTACAGAGCATAAATCAATTGTAAATACTTAAATAATACTAAAGCTTCTCCCTAAACTAGCAAGAGAAGCCAACATAGCAACTTCCCCCCATTTGATCTGCAGATTCTACACCTAGACCATCAACTACATTCTTGTTTCTGCATTTTATTCAGTGAAGTCATGACTTTTTCCTCATTGTTACCCCTTTTCTTCTTTCATCTAGATTTAGATTGACTAATAGGAAGAAATTCCTTACTGTGAGGCACTGGAAGGGATTTCCCAGGGAAGCTGTAGATGCCTCATCCTTGGAGGTGTTCAAGGTGATGTTCAATGGAAATCTGATCAGCTTGGTCTAGTGGAAGGTGTCACTGCCCATGGCAGGAAATCTGGAACTAGATGGTCTTTAAAGCTCCTTCCAACCCAGGCCTTCTCTGTTTCTATAGAAATCTCTTTTTATAACCCTTCTACCAAAGGCTTGGGAAGGGTGCAGCTGAATATGTTTTTCACTGAATCTGGGTCTTGGACTTTTGCTTTAATATGAAGATGTATATTCTTTCACCTTTTTTTTTTTCTCATTTATATCAAAAAAGTTCTTTGAGGCATAAGCAATTTCTCTAACAAAAAGCAAAGCCCAGTGAGAATCACAACATCTGCCAGGGCTTATACATGCTGTTATACACCATTTAGTTAACACTAATTGTAACCAGTCCATGAGGCTCAGTCGTTGATTGATGAAATTAATGGTCAGTTTCTGGCTGGTACTAACTGAAGCAGTAGGGTTCATATATATCTATCCAACTACAAAACTAATGAATCACAGGTCACAGCTGTATTGCTACTACATGCTTAATAAAAATGTATTGTTAACAGGGCAGCCAGGGAACGTAAGGGATGGCTGCTTTTTACTACCCATCTCGTTTTGAAGAACAGCCAGGGCACTTGAAGGGCAGTAAATTGGCTTGTTTCCTCCTTTCAACCAATCTTTTTTTATCAATGGTACTTGAAGATAGCCTGCTGTTGTGGTTTAACCCCAGCTGGCAACTAAGCACTACAGAGCCACTTGCTCACTCCCCCACCAACAGGACTGGGGAGAGAATCAGAAGAATAAAAGGGGAAAAGCTCGTGGGCTGAAGTAAAGACCATTTAATAGGGAAAGCAAAACTCGTGCACGCAAGCAAAGCAAAACAGGAAATTCCTTCTCCATTTCCCATGGCAGGCAGGTGTTCAACCACCTCCAGGAGAGCTGGGCTCCATCCTGTAACAGTTACTTGAGAAAATAAATGCCCTTGCTCTGAATGTCTCCTCCTTCCTTCTTCTCCAGGCTTTATGCACTGAACATGATGCCATAAAGTTTGGGAGATCCCTTTGGCCCGATGCAGTTACATGTGCCAGCTGTGTCCTCCCCCAGCTCCTTGGTGGGATGTAAGAGAAAGAGAAAAAGCCTTGACATTGGGTAAGCACTGCTCAGCAGTAACAAAAACATCCTTATGTTATCAACACTGTTTTCAGCATGAATCCAGAAGACCACTTCACACTGTGAAGGAAATTTACTCTACCCCAGACATGATTAGCACACCCACTGAGCTGATTTCCTGAATCTTGACTCCTCTGGTCTCTGCACAGGGGACTGGCCATAATTTTGCTGGGGGCAGCTCTCCACTTCTGCAGAGATGGCCTAAGGCAGCAGAATTAACTAAAATACTTTTGCTTCAGTCTTTTTGATGTTCACCTCTCTTTATTATGAAATTATAAGCATCAAGACATACCTATAGAGATTCTGAGCATGGGTCTAGAAGGCTTCACTTGCATATTTTCAAAGGTAAGTAACTTTCGTCCTCTAATTTTCTTATTAAGAAGCATATATACAAATCTTTCTTGCATAAGACAACTCCCACTTATTGAAAAGGTGATGTGGGATCACAGCGCTGCTTAGTCAAGTCTCATAAAGAGTTACCAGCATTATCTGTTCAATTTTTGTCAGGAATTCTTGGAATTTCTCTGCAGAAGTTAAACCTTTTCAGTAAAGAAGTCTCATTAAATTAAAAAAAAAGTTTTGAATATATTTCAAAGTTTTGTTTTCAAACTCCAGTGAATATAATAAAGGAAGTAAATAATTCTACCCAGCTATTTGCCTCCTGAGGATGAACAATTGATGACACTGATTATTCAATAAATTTCACTTTTTTTTTACCTGTAAAAAGATTCCTGGTCATTCCAGAGGCAGTCTTGATGAATTGAGCGAGAAGCATGTACACTATAATTTTTCACTACATTATAATGTAGTGAACTTTTTCTAAATGTCACCATTTAAATTTCATGGGGCATGAAATCTACTTTTGAAATGAAAATTAAAGCCTTTTCCCAAATATAAAGTCTAATCTTATAGTTAAAAACACTTCCTATTTCCTGACATTATTAACTTTGCAGGGCTGCCTGTAAGATGATAAAACTATCTGACATATTAAAACTGAATTTCGTTTATAGAATTACATTACAGGATATTTTAAGACTAATATTAATGTGAATTTAGCAGTATTTTCATTTACTAATAATAAATCTAAATGCCCTTCATTTTAACATGCTAATGGTAACACAAATACTAACATATTACTTCTGAAGGAAAATATTTTTGGACTAAAAATGGTGCTTAATATCAAAAAAAGATAACTGCAGTAATCTCAAGGAAGCTTAACATTAAATATACTCACTTGTTATTGAAGTTATAATACATGCTGTATTTTCTGTTTGAAAAGGTGAACAAAGATTTTTATCACATTCTAAACAGTTGTAATAGCACTCACACTTTATAGCAATCCATAATTAATGCATTCATTATTGTGAAGACTAAAACCAAGGATTTTTACAGTGGTTCAAGAAGAAACATAAGTAGAACTGAAGATTTTCAAATGTTCTCAGCTTGGAGTTTCTAAAACCCAAACTAGAGGGGAAAAAAAAATGAGAAACTCATAAAACACTTGAAATAAACCCCCATAATACCTCTTTGGAGGCTATTAGGACTTGACAAAAATAAAAGAAAAAAAAAAGCCTTTTCTTTAGTTTGGTTTTTGAACATTAGACTTGGTGTTATTTCCATTTCAACAGTCTGTGTTATAAGCAGAACAGTAAGATAGACAGATATATAAAAATAAAGTTTATTTTTTATGTCAGTATGGCATTTCCCCTGATGTAGAACAAATACTGAAGTCTTTGATCCTGTGTTATTTAATATCTTACTTTACCATAAAGCCCAGCCATATATTTGAGGATAAAACATCTTGAGAAATAAGTATGAAATATCAATTGTGTTCACAGCTTCTTTATAGTGGAAAAGTATGGAAAAGTTACCAACTTTTCTCATAGGTATCAATAAAATGTGCTTTCAGATTAATTGGAAAGGAAAAATAAGTGTGATGGTTTGGACACTGGGCTGAAATTTTGAAAACCCAGTTTTAATTTCTGAATTAAGAACTCCTCTCTACTCACATACTTGTTAATTTTATCACCATCTAATCTACAGTGAATTTTACTACTCTCTCAAGAACTGACCCTAGATTATTTCCTCCAAATTCCAGCTGAGAGATCTGTACTTCCTCTGACCCTTTAATCTTGCAGATCTTCTGTTTACAATTTTTGCAGGCAATGCATCTTCCACAGATTTGTCCGGGATAAAGATGTGCTCAAATCAATCTGTTGGCACCAGGTGCAGCACTCAAAAAACTGCTGCCAGCCAAAGAATATTTTATCCCAGTTGTATCTCTCACCTTGGGTGTAATGGGATCCATCCCCATTAAACATTGCAAGTTCCCTGTGAAAACTTTCTCAATTTTGTTTTCCTCTGGGGCTAAGGGCAGATGGCCCAATGCCCGCACCGTGACACACCACAAGGGGAAGTTCATGGCAGCACAGGGAGCACAGACCACAGCTGGGATTCCCCTGGCTACTCCCAAAGTCACCCAAAGGAGGTGGTTGTGCTGTGACACGGGCTGAGTATGAAAAGCAGGGAGCTGGTTGGTCCTGCTACTCCTTTTGTCCTGTGATTTCATACATGAGGAGGTTTGTGAGACTTTATTCTGTAACTGCTTTGCCTCTTTGCAGTATGAAATTGAAAGACAGATGTTTAGTGCATTCAGTTACAGGGCTGTTGAGTCCCCATATTTCCATGCATCTATGCTGTAGAAGTCACTGTTGTCAAGTGCCCAAAGTTCACAGAAACTGGCCTGTGGCAGCACAGGCTGAGAATGAAAAGAGGATAAAAAGAGAAAGTAGCAATGCCCTTTACCCTTGATCAGGGTCATTTGGGGATGTTTCAACAGATAACCTTTAGATATCCTCCTTGATCTAGTACTGTAATGATAACTTGAGTAATTTATACTGTTCTTGTTTTGTATAATACTGTTCTCTTAGATTTCAAGTGTTATATGTAGGGATGCCCATACACCGATCATGAGATATTTTTTTGACATCTCCACTAGATAAAAAGCATTTGAGTCACTGCCTCTTGCAGACACAGAGTTGCAGTTGCCAACTATAAAAGAACAATAGTGAGGTCTCTCTGTGCGAGTTCCATATCTCATTCCAATAAAATAAAATAAAATACCACAGCATTAAATCATCTTTATCAACTGTTTAAACTGTACTATATTTGACATGATTTGGGCAAGGACTGTTCTTATGATCCCTTGTATCATCTGAGCCTTCTGTTGTCTTTAGGTATTAAAATTTTGACGCGCTCAAGGACAGGTTTAAGCATAATTAACTTCAGACTTGAAAGAGTTGCATTCACATCTGAAGCCAGAGGCTCCTTTACTCGGAGAAAGACACACCCCTGGACAATTCAGGGGACCTGTCTTAAACTCTCCTTAGGAATGACTCACCCTTAGGAGTTGCATAACTTTCTTACTTGGCTGACAAAGGAGTCTAGGCTGACTAGATCATATTTCAGCATCTGACTTTCAGAGGTTTAACAGAGGACAGAGGAAGCCAAACCCATTTGTCTGTGGGTTTAATTGTCACTATGAATTGTTACAATAGAAACACCTAAGTTTCCTGCCGTTAACAATCTTAGAGACAAGGGTTATCATCCATTAAAGAAAAACGCTTAGTCCAACATCCTTCAAGATTTCTTATGTGAATCTGAGATTTGAAGCCTGCTATATGTACAGACACCAGATGTCCTTTTCAACTGCCAGATAAGGTAATAAAAGACAGCAAGGAACAGGGAAAACCATTATACCTACCTGAATGCTGCAAACCTGCAGGAAATGTAAAGATGTTGCTTCTGCAATACATGCCAAAAATGCATGTGGCTTGCCACAGCATATCTGTAAAGAGCAGCAGTCAAAAAATGTTTTGAAGATGTCAGATCAAGGAAAGTACATTCATTCTTATTTTATTGGAAGCATTTTCAAATTACTGTCTCACTGTCATGAACATAAAGCTGTGACTTACTTTGGTTTTCTATAACACTTCATGTAGATTTTCTAAAAATGCTTATGAGACAAAGGTTTTCAGAGACTAGCCCTATCACAGAAGCTCCAACTGAGCTTTCATGCAGGCTAAAAACAAGTTCTCATTCGAGCAACACTGACTTTTATCACATTTATTATCTGTTGTTTTTTTCTGTTGCAATCAATATGGTGAATGTCTATGCAAATGAAACATTTTCAGTGCTGAGCTGGGACATGTATCCTGCAGGAGGCCACTGTTAAAAGTTCTACCCACCCGATAGGGACCACAGCCTTTTCTTTTGAATCATGAGGTGTCTCTCAACCTGCAACTTTCCCAGACCATGCTGAATAAGGAAGTGAAATCAAAGCAACCCATATTTTACCAGAGTTCAGAAAATCTTAATTAAATCTCGAGAATAACAGATTATTTCTAAGCAGATGTAAAAATAATCACTGAAACCTGACATTGTTTTCAGGGATATGGTGGAAATGAAAAGGGAAAAAAGATGGATGCAGACATTTCAAAAGAAGCAAACAAACAGATCAAACTTGAAGTTTCTTTAAACCTTCTGAGATGACTTTCTATAGAAGTGAGGAAGGAAATACTTCTTGATTTATGTTTTGCAGTATGTGGTTCCATTTCCTCTCTTATATTATGAGGAGTCAGAAAGAAAACTTATCACCTTTTATGATCAATCTGTGGTGTGGGATCTTGCTTTCATTAGGCATGATTTATATCTAAAATCCTAAATTATTACTGTTTCATACTGTGCTTCTGAATAAGTTACCATAAAGATATTAGTATTTAAGGTTAAATCACTTTTTCCATGTTCTTTGAGAACATGAAAGGTTTCACAAAAGTCATTAACCACAAAAAGTCAAATAACCACACTGAGTTAGATCCTCCACAGGCTCACTCAGTTCCAATGAATTCATATTGTGTCACTTGAGTATAGGACAGGAACTTTTCAAAGTGAGGTTTTTTTGACAATATTTCTTGGATTTTTTTTTCTATCATCTGAATGATGGTTTAACTGCTGAAAACTGATAGTTGTTGTACCAATGGATTTTTATAGTTAGTCAAACTAAAGTCAAATTACTGAATTAATGTATTTTAAAGTGAGTAAATTATAAAACACATTAACAATTATCCTCTATATTCTGCAACGAAAGCTCTACTATAGCCACAGTGATTTGCATTTTTGAAATCATGGCACTAGTCAATTAAAATAAGAATTAATCTTGTACTACCTAAAAGTATTCATCTCCTAATCAAATCACGCCAACAGCTTCTTGTGTTTTACATCTGTTTATACTGAAAGAGAGGCATAATCTGTTACTGTGTGTTTTTATAAAGCCTTGCAAAATGAGGCTGTGAGCTCAGCTGGGGACTCCAAATGTTCTTGAAATATTTTTCAACATATCATTGATCATAATCATTGATAACAGTAATAACAACAAATAATTTATGCCAGTGGGATCTCTGTACATGTAGGAACTCAGTAAAGTATTATGAAACATTCTTATAATTTATTATTATAATGCTAACAAGAGTAGTTCTAACTAATAATAGTAATATTAAGAACAACTAATTGTAATCGTAAGCAAAGTGGTATCTTGATGTCACTCTTATAGAAGCTCTATAAATATTTTTGCTGAAATCTAAAATAAAACTCATTTTAAACTTCAACGAGTTGGACTTGATGCCTAAGAAGATTTGCAGGTGTTAAAGTCTTCACCAGCTGCTTAAAATTAAATATCAAGAGTTTAAGTGTCTCCTTAGCTCTAATATCATAATTTACATGGCAGCAGAGGGGAATAAGTTATCACCTAAAGACCCTTGTAAAACACCATTAGCAAACTGAAGAATACTCTGCAGGCATCTGTATCTCTTCTGTCTTGTGTATTACAACCAATGTCATCTCATGCCAAAAGAGGAGGCAGCTTCTCTCCTATACTGGGATTTCACTTAAATGTTCCTTCTTTCTTGAATAAAGCCCATAATTTTGAATAACTCTATGGAAATTCTAGCTTTATATATCTGCCAAAAGCCCAGAAAGACTTTCAGTTCCTAGAGAGAGTGATGCTTCTGACAAGTTGTGAATGTCCTACCCTTGAAAGGGTTTAAAGCCAGAATGGATCTCTGGCAACCAGGTCTGGTGGAAGGTGTTCCTGCACACAGCAGAGTGTTTGAAACTAAATGATCTTTAAGGTCCCTTCTAACCCAAACCAGTCCATGATACTATGATTCTATGATTCTATAACTCTGTGCTAGTGATGATGAGTTTGTTGTCAATTCATCAGCTAAGAGGAGGATTCAAAAAATATTAGCTTCCCTTCTTTCCCTTCTCTGACTTTTCTTATGTATTTCTTATTATTAAAGTTCTTATTATTTCTCTTATTTAGGTAGGTCAAATTTGGCTCTTAGTGAACATTGTTTATTGTACTAAACCTTTAGTATGCCTACTTTTAATTAAATAGGTATTCAGAATTTAAAAATTATATACAGACAAATAAATCCAAAAATGTTTTTAAACATTATCCCTAAATCTTTGTGAATCTCAAATGTGATATTGACAATCAAGACCTGATTTCTGAAGACAGTGAAAAAATCAGAAGGTCAGGCCAGTAAATTTCAACTGGTGACAAAAGAGACATAGCCTGTTTCTAGCCCAGATTTTGCATTCCTGTTTCCCACCACTAATGCTTTAACTCAAAATACACACAATGATCCCAGAGCAATACCAGGGCTGGGGCTTTGTCTTATCTTTGCCAGAAAAAAGGTCTGACTTTAGGACCATAGACTTTCTAGAATTCCCTCTCAGTGGTTCATTGCCCACATTTTATTTGTCACTGGAACAGCTTCCATCAGGGCAAGGAAAAAAATATCCCCATCCCATCCTTGCAGTACGTTACATTTTCTATGACAGTCTGAAAAATGTGAGAAGCCAACCAGTCTCAATTTTCTCCACTTCTCAATTACTCCATTTTCAGAAGAGCAACTTTCTCTTGGCAATTCTAAAACTCTTCCCTGTTCTATCCCGACTTCTTCCCAGTTGTTCCCACAGCATTGGAAAGAGTTGCCTAAAAAGCCAATCTTCATTTTTCATTTTTGTTACTATAACTGTCTTTCATGGTTTTAAACAACTTCAGGATGAGCATATTTTGGTTTTCATTATGGGTTTAAAAAGTAATGTGTCTTTCTGCAAATGCACAAGCAGAAAGTATCATTCAGGCTCATGATGCGAGAGTGGATTGCACATGCCTTTTAGGTCACATCTACTATTGAATTAATTTGACACTTGCACATGTAAGAGCAAGCTGATGGTCTGCTGAAAACTGCAGAGAAAGCAAGGATTTGAGCAATTTGAGCTCACCCTGCCCTTAAATGTAAATCAAGGATCATTTCTAACTGCAATTTAGACACAAACATAGTCTGCTGAATTGACTGTACTCAGTAGCCATCCACTCAGTGTAATTGTCCTATCCAGCAGAAGAGTAATGTATAGTATGTCTTACAAAATAAACCCCAAAACAAAGTAAAACAAAAAACCAAAAACCTATGTAAACATCTGAAGCCCTTTCCAAGACCAAATTCAGAATAATAGCTCAGGATGTTTTCAGGTTCACCAGATAATTATCTTCTTGCTTGAAGGATGACCATGAGCAAAATACATTCAAGAATTTAAATACAGTGAGCAGAAATTAATTAGCCTGACTCTGCTAATCAAAGCATCAAAGCAGATGGACTAGAGCTACAGGAATCCATGTTTAATTTGAAATAAATTGCATAATTCTAATTTATTTTCACAATCCCAAGTTAGTCCAAGCAGTAACAATTTAAGACAACAATACAAATTGAGACACAGTTAAATATAGGGCATAAATGAAGTCAGACAAATAAAACAAAGAAAATAAAGAGCAACCATTGTACAGTAATCCAAAGCAAAAAAGTAGAATGCAGGTTAGAATAACAGTTCACAATTTATATAAAATATGAGCATATTAATATGTATTTAAATACAAAATAATAAAGTGCAAGGACTAGATCAAATTCTTTCTCTTTGGGGACAACATTGATGCATTTGTATTTGATTTGGTTGACTGTCAGAAATTTTATATCTGTGGGGCAACCAAAATCATCAGACACTTTTTAAAATGTCATTACAGTTTTTGGCCCATATTTTAATTCATCATTACTGTAAATTAATGGCTAAGGACTATGTTCTGTTAGCTTAGTAACAAACTGGATTATGTTTGAAGTTTTAATGAAAGATAGAACTCCTAATTCAAAAAGAATAAGGGTCCTCTACCCTTTCTTATGACAAATCTAAGGTCAGCTTCCTACAAGTCTCATAAGTTATGCTGAGATGGAAATCTAGACAACAATTATTCTTTATTATTTTAATTTCTTATTAAGGCTATTTTATGATTTATAAGAAAGAATCCATCTACTTCATTATTGTTCATGACAATGTCTACGCGGTGAAGACCTCTACACCCAGTAAATATTCAGCAAAACCATCAATAAACAGAGGTGAGAGACAACACCTCAGCCTAAGTGTCTCCTGAAGAAGGTTTAGCATTATTATAAACATCTTTATCACTGTGTGGCTTTTGCTGTTTTGTTGTTATTTTTCTGTTCTGTGGAGGAATAAAAAAACAAGGCTGACTAATTCAAAAGGGAACTCTTATTTTTCTTTATACAAATTCACTTCTTGTTCCTTATTGTATATACTAATGCAGGCTCTGAGAATTTTTTTTGTTTTACAGTACTGCACATACCGGAAGTACTGAAGCTGTGATTCTTAGATTCTGTGATAATGCAAATAATTATCTGTAGGAAAAACAGAAAACAAAAAACTGATTCAGTTGTTCTATTTTTCTCATGAGGGGCAAACAAGAGTTTTGGATCTTTGTTCATCAGCTAAAGAAACAAAATTAGACTGATATTGCAGACTCTGAGTGGCAGTCTAATGGGAATATGGCAAACAAATAATCACAGAATTTGCTATTCCTCTCTACTTGGTATTGCAAAACATTGGTAATTGGATACAAGCACATTTGACTAATACTAACTATGATCAAGCATCAGGTCAAATGGAATCATCTGTAATGTCAGTCAGAAGAAGGTATGGTGAAGAGTGGAACCTGTCAAGGGAGAAATAATCTGCTCTTTATTTTTAATGTAGTTGGAATAAAATCTAGAACAGGTTTGGATAGGATCCGATGTCACTATTTAAACAGATTTCATTCTTGAAAAGTCTAGAGTTCTCATCTATTCCATTCACAGTGGCAATTGTTAGACAAATTGGTCAGGCGGTTACTATAGAAGAATTTATCATCCACACAGGTTCCAGTAAATAGCTTGATTCCCAGAAACAGCAGTCATGAAAACATGTATCACCCTTGGCTAATCTGTCAACACAACCATCTGATTAGCAAGGACAGAGGGAAAAATAAAAGAAGGGGGGAAAAAAAAAAGCGAGAGAGAGAAAATGGGATGCATATCATGATAATATAATTGCTTCCTACAGAAGAACTTTAAATAATTCTTTGAAGAGTACTGGCACAGTAAGACTCTAACAATTAATGAGTTATAAATTGTACAGAGAACAGTATAGGATTTCCTCCAAGTTCCCATTGTAGTTCTACCAATTTCATTGCAAACCTATTAAATAAGAATCCACCATTTCTAAATTCACACATATGAACTAAAATTTCTATAAATATGCTCTCATGAGACAATGGTGCTTCACCCTTTTGAAAAACACTCAAATGTACAGAAAATACCACTAAGAAAAAGCTAAAAGCCCTTCCACAGGAACTAAAGAATCATCAGATCGCTCTAATTACAAGCCACATTTCTCAGAGTGTGCCCTCTCTAACGCATATCACTGTGTGCCTGTGCATTGCTTTAATTGCCTGAAAAAAACCCTCTCTTACACACACTTGCCTCCTTGGGAGAAGCTGACAGCACAAATATGCAGTGGATGTTAATTATTCAATGCACTTACAATAAGACACTCAGGTATTATGACGATAAGCACAGTGTAAGAGCACATATAAAAATAATAGAACAACCCACACTGCAAGAGCCTGACAAAGTTGGAATAAATTAAAAGCTGCAGCACGAAGCAAACATTAATAATTCCACTAGAAAAATGTTCTTGAATAGATTTTGAAAACCTATGTCCATGCTTCTTTCCTATCATTTGTATTAGCACTAACCCATCTTGCTTTTCAGACTGATTGACTTTCCTTTGGTCTTTCAGAGTACTTAAATATTATGTGCCTCTCTGAGGCCATCAGTGGCACATCTCAACCAGACAGTGTCAGCCATTCCTTCAGCAGCTGCCACTGAAAGTACCTGTGTAATACTTAAACTTAGTCTTTAAAATTCTACAACTGCAAATCTATTCTAATCAAATGAAGCTCTGTATTGTTGTATAAAGCCACTAGAAGAAATTGAAACAGCTCAAGACAATGTATTGCTCATGAGCATTGTGCTTGTTATATATATGAAAACAACTGTTCTTTTACAGAAACATTTTTGCTCACTCTTAACTCCAGGAAAATGAAAACATGAGAAATGAACAAGTTTGACTTCAAGGTTAATGAAGCACATATCATTTAATTCAAATCCATTCTCTTTCTAACCTGTGATTTAATTATTATTATTAATATTTAAGGCATTGTGAGAGTTCAGTGATACTTGAAACAAAATTTATTAGGAAGGAATAATATTTTTAACATGCAGGTGCTCCTAAACATCAATACAGATTTTTATAAAATAGAGTAATCCTCTAGTTTAGATATTCACAAAATTACAAATGTGTAGTCCACATCTGCCACCTACTGTAAGAAAAAAATAATGCAGGTCTCCTACTTGAACCAAAATAGAAAGACTGGATTGACTTTCGATTTTAAAAAAAAGGGCAAATAAAATAAATTTTAAAACTCTGAAAAAAGATTAAAAATAAAGAATTACCGATTAAAAAGGGATTAAATAATAGATGTACTATAGAATTATAAAATCTGTAGTTTGGAAAACATATTTTTTATTTGCTGTAATTTTAAAAATTGGGATTCAAACAGCATGAAGAAAATGAACCTATAATTTTAGAGTGTTTGGCACCACTGGGAGATTATGTATGAGTAAAAACTATAAGCATCATAGTGAAGGTGGAATGTTGGACTTTCTTCACTGCTTGCCTTCTTCTCTTAATATAAAAATATAATTCCAGCTTTAAAATCTCATTAATAAATGCAGAAACAGTTAAAAAAGTAAGTCTAATTTGTGGTGTGATTTTTTTATTAGGCAACCTCTATAGATATGTCCACACTCAAGCACTGATTTCCTTATCATCGGCACCCTTTTTAACTTTCTCCATAGACCTGTGTTGAATTAGTCCAACTGTATTTATGCATGTCTATAGACTTTGAGGCCATGGATCTTTTTCTGACTGCCCTATTTAGCAGCAGAGACCAAATTTGCATGAACTGACTGCAGTGGTGCAGAGTCATCAGCTTCTTTTACCTAAGCAGGCCACTGATAACATCACCTGGGAAAAGAGTTGGTGTCAAAGAGATAGTAGTAGTTGAACTGTATTAGTAGAGCTTTCCTTAGAGCACAGCCAAAAATTTAGCATTTACCTGGGCAGATTTGAGCACATTCCTTATTGCACCCCCATCAACAGACCCAGATGCTGAGCAGCAAAGAAGCTTCTTCAGTTGTTCACAGATTTGCAGAAGGTTCTGAGCTGGAAGGGACCCACGAGGGTCATCAAATCCAACACACAAGTCAGCTCCTCTTTATGACTACTCACCATCAGCTTTGGGGAAAACCAAGGCTTCAAAGACCATTTTTTAGAATCCCATATGAAGAAGAGAATTAAAACAAAATCAAGTCAACTTGGAATAAGCTTGTGACAAGCCTTCACAGAGGTGTTACTTCACTCAAAGGCAGATATTTTCATCCTACCTCACAATAGAAATTTGCGTGCTACCCTTTAACAGAATAATGCCTGAAGAAAACCATCTGCTAGCTAAATAAACCTTAAGCCACATTATAGATGTCAGAATTTTTTTGTTTTAATCACAAAATATCCTTCTAATCTATTTCTACCTAAAAAGATAATATTTTTCATTTTCAAAGCATCCATCTAAATTTATTTGACATTTCTTACGCCCACAATACCTACAACTTTGATATCATTCTTTCTGTATAAGGATGTGTCATGAATGAGACCTCTACCTTCAAAAAGACAATGCTATTGAGAAAGTGGAACTTTTACAAAATGTGTTTCATTTGAAGTATATCAACCATTGTAGGAATATATATATAGAATATATATATTTTTATATAAGCATTTAAGTTCATGTTCTTTTTTTTTTTTTTTTTTTTAATTGCTCAGAAATGGTTTTAAACTGTGAACATACAATGTCCCATTTGGGGACATTGCATCAAGCAAAATTTAGTCTGCTCTTTTTCTCTTCTGTCCTTGGTTAAATTTAAGTTCTCATCCCCCAAGTCCAACTATCACTCTGGTCTCTTCCGCTAAAATACCAGAATGGGTGAAGTTACTTTCATTATTTGCTTGTGTTTTCCTGGGACGGAAAAAGGTACTCAGGATTTTGTTTGCTAACACTGTTTGCAACAAGACTGTTTTCAGACGGGCATTTCCTTCAACATGGTTGTTTTCCACTGGGATCAGGGAGATGCTGCCATTTATTCCTGGCTCAGATAACCATCTGCTTCTCTTTCATGGAGACTGGGGAATAGGTGAGTAGAGGATGATATACATCATACATCACCTGGGTTCCAAGTGTGGTCTCAGGCCAGGCAGCTCATTTCTGTCCCACTTGCTGCTTTTTCTTGGGTACTCACTGTAAAACTCAAGCCCTCTTGTGTACCACTGCATTCAGTTCTGCTGAAAAAAATATTTGAAGGAAAAGAAAGAAGAGAGCATACTAATGGAAAAAAGCCTATATTTTGCTGAAAGACCAAATATGAGCAGAGTGTCAGAATTAATTCTGTTTGACAAGAATCCCTCCCAAACATGACAGGAAGCTACATTATCCGAATAATGAGGATTCCAGCTGAGGTAAGTCGGGGAAATGCATGGACTAGTTTATGCAAATACAATGCCTCATTTAACATCTAGGATATACAGACAAGTTCAAGAAGGCCTAGTGTTAATAAAAGCACATTAGAAGATTTTGAGAATATTCAAAATCCAATCACATTTTGCAATAGACATATCTGTCCTAGAAATTCAGTATGGTCTCCTGGGGATTTACTGTATATTTCTGAACAGCAGCGAAGTACAGCGTGGTTTATAGAGATTTGCTACTATAAAAATGCAGGAGGCAGCGACCTGTATAACTGCCTATAATGCTGCTATCCAAGCTTTGCTTTAAGAGGAGTTTCTTTACCTCACTCTACCCTCCTCCCTCTGCAGAAGGGGATATGAATTGCAGATAGCATCAATCATCTTAATGCCACACTGTTAACCACCTGTGTGTTTCAGGAACTAGACACTAATTTTAATAGAAAACTACCGTACCAGGAGACGTATCATCTAAGAAATAACCTTTATTTTTCTTATTTTTCCTTATTAGATTTTCCTTATTAGGAGTTCCTTTCTATCCTCTCTTTCAATTTTAGAAGAGCTCTTCCTTAAACAACGCGCGACCCCAAGTGGCGTTGGAACTTCAACACTTGTGGAGAAGATTGCTCTGAAAATCACGGCTGAATGCAGTCAAAATGCCCAAGGTCATGGTGGGGGAGTGCCTTGCTCTGTTCACATTTCAAGTGAAACACGCAGATGGGAGAAACTACATATGCCCAGGCTTTTTTATCTCTTTCTTACACACAGAAAGACATTTGTCAATTTAAAGTTTCACTTACTTTAGCTAACTGAGAACACTTTGCATCTCTTTTCTTCCTCAAACAACAATTCCCAAAAAAAATAGTTAAAATTGCAAGACTAGATAAAGTAACTGCTTTTTAAATTTATCACTATGAAGGACTCTAGATCTGCATACCACCTACCATTTTTTTTATTTTTTCAGTCCAGACAATGAGCACGCAAACACCCTTTCTCTTATATAGTTGCAGTATCCCTCTCAGGCAAATAAGGTAGCTTGCAGTAGCTTGCTCAGCCCACTGTTAAGTTTCTTAATAATTGAAGTTAAGCACAAAAAAGCAGGAACAAGTGGATTATTCCTCATTAAAAGCAGTGTGGTAGAAATAAAAGTTCTTTTGTTTTCTATCTTCCAAATATTGATCCAAGGCTTGCTGTCTCTGTTTCTGATACAGAACTCAAATTTGTATGCTGTGTGCATGCATAAACCTTACTACTAGTTTTGTCACAGAGTCCTATTCTTGTTCAAAAAAGGACTAAATTTGGCCCAGTAATTTGCTGCACATTATTGCAGATGACTTTTAGGATAGCTAGTGACCTTCTAGACAACTCTGTCTCTGGAGCCTTTCCTCAAAATTGAACATAAAATAAGTTGGTAATGCAAGACAAAAATATGCTATAAATAAATTACATTTAAAAGATATATATTTCTGAAAACTCAGTCCTAGACTGGTTTGTGGTTTAAATATGTCAGTTAAATTAACCTACAACTGAGGAAACCATGAGGAAAAGATCAACCTGCTGAGCGTCATGATGTCAAAAAGACAGAACTATGTTATAAAAGGACTCTTTGCTAACAAATTATCAGGTCTCAGGGTTACCATTGGAGAATGCAGTAAAGCCAGAGATCCTTTGAAAATGAAAATGTCCATTGTTACAATCACAAAGAATGGACTAATTCCCTCTACTCTCTTTTCTCTAATACCTGGTCAGTGAAACTTATTGATTCTAGTTACAAGGTCAGTATAGCAGAATCATTCACCTTATGTTGTACTTGGAGGCTACAAGAAAAAAATGGTCAAAGGCTGGATTCTTCAATCTATTTTCAATATCTATTGTTAAAACAAGCTACATAGCTACTTTCTTGAGATTCTCCAGGATTCTTATGAATATTTTATGAGATTTCAGATTACATTGATTAACCCAAACAAAACACAAATATGAATCATGGTTTCCTATGGAAAAATAAATAAATAAATAAATAAATAAATAAAAAAAGTAATAAATAAATAAATAAATAAAGTTGCTTTGTGCCACTCCTGTGGAGAGATATAATTATTGAATTGGTGACTCTGTCTCCTTTGATCCCCTCCTCTCCAGGGACTGCAGGGATGGCACACACCCATTACAATTATTCTTATACTGCAAAAGCCCTTCTTTTTTCTGTTGAGGATGGCCCTATGGGGAAGTACCCAGATGATTATACACCCATATTTTATAAAATGAAAATTCTCAAGGAGAAAATAATACTTTAAAAAGTTCTAGACTTATCATCTGTGGTTTGCTACCTGTGTTACAAAAGGTCTGCATGGCTTTTAACTGAGAAACCTAGACAGTTCACAGCCTAGGAAAACAACCAGCATTTTACATAATGTAAGACAGGGGCTTCTGAGTTCCCGTGTATTTCATAGCGCTCTCATCCATAAAATACAGTCTGCAGGTTCTACCTACTGGGAACCAAGGCCGTGTGAATAGTGATCCTGCACTTATCAACCAGCAGAGGGGGCAGGATGAGAAAGGGACAGTCAAATCGAGAACAGGAAATTCGCATTTTTGATTCTTTTAGGGACAACACTGAAAAAGGTATTAAAATCGGTTTTGAAAAGTAATTAAATCCTTATAATAGTCTTCTCTGTGCACAGTTCTGATAAGTGTACAACTTGATGTCAGGAGTTCTGTTCTGGCATATGCTTCTTCCAATGGAAGTGAAGACTAGAGATGATGGATTCCACAGTGCATCCATAAATCTGCCACATAAATGAGCCTATTTTGTAATGGTGTATTAAAAAGAGATAGCAAGTCCTGCACATTCTCTTACATGTATTAAAACCTAGGTGTTTCTACTCTAAAGATAAGGATTACGGCATGAAACGTAATGTGGTAGTACAAAAAATGAACAGAGGGATGATTTCCTTTGACAGGTAATGCTGTGTAAACTCTTCTGCCTCAGAGTGAGTATTTCTAAAAGCCTAAAATTTGTCATTACTGATTAAAAGTCAATGATGCAACACCCACAAGGACTGTGGCCTCTGAGCAAAGGTGCAAAACACAAACAAGGTATTATTATCATTATCATTGTTTTGTTTTATTTTCCTGTGCAAATGCTTACACACAGAGCAAATCAGCAAGGTGGAAAAACATGCAGCCTACAGCAGTGTCTAGCTATCTCAAAAAAATATTTATTATACAGCGCTGCAACAGCAGCCTCCTCCTGCACTGAGGACTGTCCCTTGTGTGCCTTATGCTCTGCTGTACCAACACAAAGCACAAGGTTTGTCTCACCTTACCTGGGATGACAACAGCAGGAGCTGTTCACTGCAGGTGCTGTGAAAATCCAGGGAGACAAATAGGCAATTCTAGAGCACAGTCCTTGCCATTTTTTTCAGAGTTGCAAATTAGGATGAGCTGCACCCTAGAAAGGGGCACAGAGTGTTTAGAGCACGTGTAGAAGTCGGATTTGACAAATGAACCCCACCCATGCTGCCTGCTCCCAAAGGCCCATTGTCTCCACCTACGAGGCAGGCAAAGAGCAGAAGCTGAAGCACTGGTAAACTATCAGAGTGCTCTTATGGCTCACTGATCTACTCACTGGAAAAGCTGGCTTTGGGGGGATTTTTTGTCCATACTGCCTAGTTTAATTTTAATTAAAATATTGTGAATTCAATGAGCAAATTTGTCAGAAACCTAAAAGTAAAGAAATAAAAAAACCCTAATAAATCAGTATGATCTCCAAAACCAACGTATACTCTAAAGCTGTCTTCATGCTTCATCAAAGAGCCTCTGACTAAAATGTTGCTCCAATCTGGCTCATTTCCTGATACAGCTGTACAGAAAGATTACAAAACTGGTCACAATTTGTACTGTCATTACCCCCCAGCAACCAGTACATTAAGGTTGCAATTTACCTGCTATTGTGAGACTCAGAACATTTCAGCCACTATTTTAGCAAACTGCCTTAATCACAAAAGTGATGGAGTGATAACAAATGAGAAAATTTTGGGATTTGAGGATTCTAGTAGTCATTTTGAACTCAAACTGAATCACAGCAATGTTAGAGTGAGTGGAAGAATGGTATCTGTTCCTGTGATTGCAAAATATATGAGTTGTATTATATTTTTAAGGGTTTTTTCAGCATGAGAAGCTATATTTGATGTTAATGTTGAGGTATAAGTTTCATTGGTTTTTTGGTTAAAATTATCTGAGACATCCAGACATTCACATTTTCCCTTCAGATTCTCTGAAAGCAATACAATAGCAAGCAGCATCTTGTGGATTTGCTGACTTTTTTTTTGCCTACTGGCTTTAGAAGTTTGTTTTATTTCAAACAATTTATCCTTGCCCAGTAAACTGTTCCAGTAGCAGTAGCCTGTTGCTGAAGGATTGTTTTTTTATGATAATATCAAGGGAAACAACACTCATCTACGAGCAAACCCTAACATTGTTGCATTCTGTATAATCTCTAGCCATAAAGTCATTCACAGTATTTTTAACTACACAAAAAAAAAAGTCTCTTTGCATAAAATATTTCACTCTTAATGCTCCTATATTCATGACTGAGTATGCAGAAGATAGAGGAGTTTTGGTCTAGTTCTGAGAAAAGAGATCCTATCAGAGTTCTTCCTCATACAGGCACATCCCATATGGCAATCAAACAATTATCTCAGGCTGCATGATTCTAATGCTGCATTTCAATAGTACTCAAAAGCTGCACAGTGGCATAAAAGAGGTTAATTACATATACAGTCTCTGCAAAAGCTGCTCATATTCTAATATTCTACTCATTAAGAATTTTAACAGGTAGCTAACTTCAGACACATTTTCTTTAATTTCATAGAGGCAATTTGAGCGTTTGAAGCAATGTATCACCTTCAGTACCCCCGTGAACAAAGACCTCAATGAATAAAAGGCCATTAGGCAACTGAATATACAAAGGTTATTATATTTTCTTATAGAAGTGATTTTGAAGAAGGCAAATATTCTGCTCTCCCTAAGATCAGTTTAGTGGGTGTTGCATCCACAGCATAAAAGGAATTTTACAGCTGTTCTAAAAATTCTGGAATTGTAGTTTTGCTCTAAGGATAGCAAAAACCATCCATTGTCTTTTCATGAAGAAAATGAAATTTGTAACAATCTATGTTTTTAAAGAGGCATGTAAGGACAACTTAGTTTTAATGTCCTGCACAGTTATATCTATATGCATATCAGACAGATTTAACTTTACCAGAAACAGTAATTTATTTAAATCAGGGCAGTTGCAATTTAAACACACATCTACAGACAAATGCCACTAGGGCTTTCCTCAGACAAAAGCCCAATACTAAGCAAGTTCCTCAGACAATGCACCATACACACTGACATAGCACATTCACACAATCCAGGAGTTCATATATAATCTCTGTAAATTCTGTTTGAATAATAACAATCCCACTGTTAACATGAATTATTTTGTTGCTGTTTAAGTATCAGAAAATCCTCACTATACGCATCAAAGAGTTAAGTTAGGTATTCATGGCTTCAAAATCCTGTAATCCTCCTGTTTGAACTCCTTACCCGGGTCCTGCAGACACATGTCAAGCGACCCATCATAGTCAGTTCTCATTGCTGTTACCTAAAAGGATTCCCTGCTGCAGAACAGTACTGTGCTGCAATAGGAATGGCAGGGTACTGAAAACAGACTCTTTTATAACAACAGGAGCCTCATTTATAGTGCACACATACTGTAAGAGCAGTCCTGGGTTTCCTACCAGCATGCCTGAGCTTAATTACACCTGCTGTAGTCCTGAATCACCAGGCAAAGGCCTGGAGTAGTACTTCAGTGCCTCACTGAATTCAAAGAATAGCTGAGATGGAGCCTGCAGACAACTAATGTGCTCCAAGAACAATGCAACAGCGGTTTCATGGGGCGAACTGAGGGATTTCAAAGGAGCTGCCACAGAGACTACACATTGTTGAGAAGCCAGAGGTACTGTTTTGTGTACTGCTCTTCTCTCTAACACTTGCACTTGGAGCTAAACTTTCCAAAATGAAGTGAAATATGAAGTTTCCTGGATTAAATTTTAACATAGTGAGGTTATTTGTTTGTTTTCCAGCTGCTGGGTTGTTTTCTTTTTTCAGTGTATATATCCATCATTTTTCTACCTTGTAAATAAGTCTCTTTCCAGTTTTCCTTCTTTCTGCTGCTTCCAATGTTTTCTTCATCTTTAGTGTGTTCAT
This sequence comes from Polioptila caerulea, assembly GCA_013397295.1. Lineage (NCBI taxonomy): Eukaryota > Metazoa > Chordata > Aves > Passeriformes > Certhiidae > Polioptila > Polioptila caerulea. The sequence continues at coordinate 1,250,652 of VYXF01010455.1, forward strand.
TGTTGTTGCCCAGCTCAAATGAAAATTGGGGTCAGCATTCTGGTTTACCCTCTGAGTTGTTTCTGTTGTCTGAAACTTCTGCTTCTTTTGCAGTCTACCTTTCTTGTCATGCAAGGGTGGAAAGCCTCTGTCTCCTGGGCAATTCCTGACTCTCAAAACATTCCAGCCACAAGAATTGCTACTGCCACAAGTGACACATCTTGCTTGAGAAGGGCAGTACTTATGAGCCAAGGAGCCTCAGCTGGCTTTAGAGAGGAGAGTGTAACTTTCTTCCTGTAGTCATTGCCGTCTCTGGTGTCCCTGCAGCTGCATTGAGCATCCAGAATGTGTTTTAAGGCTCTCAACCAAATAAAATCATTATTTTCCAACTAATTTTTGGGAAAGCTCCAAAATCCTACTTTATTGTGCCTTTGTTTTTATCTGCCTCAACCATATTCCAGCATAGGTATTTTTTCTGTTATATCAGATAAACAATTCATTTTGTCCACAGCTGCACTTAGATACTCTGCTAAACTTCTCAGTTCTTCATCCTGGTAAAACCCTACATAAAACTTAACTGTATCTGTTGACTAAAATCTCTCTTCCACTGAATAAAATGACTGTTGAAAATGCATTAGAATAAAAATACAGACCATAGTGAAAGTCAAGACAAGTTACATACAATTTCTGTTTTCATACAATATTTTAGGCAAACTATAAGGTACTCTAAGGTAGCCGGTAAATGACATATCTCCAAAGCACAAAAAATTGAGAGAGCATATTACATCATTTTTCAAGGGTTTTTCTGGGACAGTAGACTTATAAAAGTAATATATTCTACAGAAGAAACAAATAAGGTGCTAGGGGGAACTTCATACAGGGATTTAAAAATCTAGGGATAAGGAACTTTGTGGTTAGCTTACCCTAACTTGAAACAGCTTCAAAGAATAAACATGTCTTTATGAATAATATAATATTCAACCATGTTTGACCCCACCATAAAAACTTATGCCAGGATTTCCCTTTGGACAAAAAGTAAACACATCACATTTTCAAGTTACCTTTCCCAGAAACTCAAATAGAAGCTGTGTTATAACCTCCCTGGGAAAGCAAGGCATCAGTCTGTGCATCTGAAATACTGCTTAACAAAAACACTTGAGGCAAGAAGCTTGAGCAGTGGTGCTTCCATCTCCTGAACTGCTTAACTCTTAGCTACAGAGGTCAGGTTTAAACTGTGCCAAGTAGCATCCCCTGGGGTAGTGCCGAGGCAAAGTTCAGGAGACACCACATGCCACCTGCCATTGCTGATATGTGGTCTGAATTAGACTGCATCAGTCTTGGCTCCCTTCACACACTGTATCTCAACAGGGCTTACAGAGCCTGAAGTGTCCCTGCTGGCCCTTGTGACACATCCCAGACCTTGCAAAAGATATTCTCAGACTTGTAGTATGAATTCACCAACCCAGGGAACTGCCATCATGTTGTTTCAGACACTTTGAACTGAAAAACAAAAAGGAAAAAAACCCAAACAAACAAAACTCCCACAAAATTATAACTATTTTCTAAGAACAAAAAAGCATGGCATGATGCCCAGAAGAGATCCAGAGCCAAGGGAAGCTTGGTTTCAGCCGAGATGTAATACTTGGCCTCAAGACCAGAGGAAGGTCCCTTACTATGTTTTATTTAGCAGTAGAGAAGCAGTCTTTGCATCCTCCTTTCCCATCATCTTCACAGCGTTAGCCAGTAGCAGATGTTAAGGGAAAATGTGTATGAAAAGGTTCCACAGGCACATCCTTCCAAATTCTAGAAATCCTCTGTTTTAGGATTTCCGGGTTCAGATGTTGACTCCAGAACACTGTGCTTGATAGATGATTTTGTTCAGTACTATTATTTGGACTAACATACATTTTCAATTTCCAGAATGCCTTGTCACAGATGAGCCCTACAACTTAATGTTCTGTCTCTGTAACAAAAAACCCGCAACACTCTCAGCCATTTCAAAATCTACTGTGCAATTGTTTCATTGGGCTACACCTTGAATTTCTTTTAACTAAAAAAAGTTTATCTACAAAGCTCCTTCTCTCTGAAACTCTTCCATATCTTGGCCCATCCTGCCTTATGTAGTTTGTCTTCCCTAATTATATTGTGGGCCTTCTTGTCCTACTTAAATCCTGTGGATTTTACCACATACATTAATCAAGATATGGGTGATTCTATGTTGTTTTACATATATACATTATATGTAGTGGATACACCGGCACAAGATAATTTCCATTCTTAATAGGTCAAACATTTCCTAATATTGCACTGCATTTTGACCTATTGAGCATTGAGTTGATGTTGTCAGAGGACTACTACGTCTCCAGGACTTCTGCTAGGGAGTCATGGATAAATTAAAGTTCAATTGTGTACTTATAGAATTATATCAACAGACCGTCACCTGTTTTTTCTGTCCATTTTTAATAACCTGCAAAGTACATACCCAAGAAACTAATCATTAATTTTAAAAGAGTATTAAGGTATGAGAATTTATACACTTATCCAAAAAATATTGATTTTCCTCACATTACAAACTTCATTGAACATGTTGTACTTATCTACAAGAATAAAACACAAATTTTTGTTCATTAAGTAGTTAAATTTCTAAGTCTTTCAAATCTATGATCCTATGTTGTGCTGATGCCTTAAGGCTGATTCTGCAGTACTTTCAAGCTATAAATCAAGAGCAGAATAACTCAGATAACATGACTGATCAACTCAATATGTAAGCTTCTACTTACACAATATATTAGTGGCTATGGAGAAGCACAATTCCCTACCATTAATCGCACAGCTGCAGCTGCACCTGTTTATTTCTCTGTATTACTCATAACAAAAGAGTAGCATTTTCTGCCTCCTTTGCACTCATGCAAATGGCTTCATAAGCAACAAGACAATGATGAAGCACTCTTTTTTTCGACTCACTCTTGTTTAATGCCCCCTGAGGCTGTACAAGAAAAGACTTTTTCCCAAATAACTTACTTTTACACAGAAAAGACAGCAATATATAAAAAATAAATAAATAAATATGTAAGGAGATTATATGAAGCAAAGATTTTAATCTTAAACAGGTAAGAGCAAAGAAGGAACTATGTGTCATGTAATCAGCCTCCCCTGGTTACTACTTGAATTCTGCAAATAAACATTGCTGCAAAAATACAGCTTCAATAGCAAAGAAATAACAAAAATTTCATGCTGCAACCATTTCCCAGAGGATCAAAGAAGTCTCTATGGACCTATACAGTGAATTCCAGACAGAAAATAGTAATATAACATGTGTTTAAAGCAAGGGAAGAAAGAGAGGATCCAACTTTTATTCAAAACAAATTTATAATATATTTAATTATTAATTAAATATTTTCCTTATCAAACTCTATAATTTCTTACTCCAAAACTGTTGTTCACTTGTATAATAAAAGGAAACATTTTGTAAATTCTAATTTAAGTATAATTTTATTTCTTTTCTACTGGAATTACATTCCATCGAGCAATAACGGTCTTCACTGTATCTTTACCTAATAATTCATTATTCATATTATGCAAGTGCTTTTAGGGCATTGGTATTGTGTTTCTGGGGTTTTATTTTATTCATTTCCAGTACAACCATTTTACAGAGTCTCCAAAGAATAAGTCAGAAGGGAGTCAGCACAATAAAATAAAAATGGCACAATAATGGTAGAGCTGATTTTTGGAGTGGCCCACTCTGTGAAATTTGAAAGTTATCATTATCCCTATAGGACAATTCAATTTGAAACTCCTGAAGTTAGCTATACACTTCATAAGGCCTTCTAAAGATGAGAAGAAAGACTGTTTGGAGTTTTAAGAAAATATTGGTGGCATGTAAATGAAAGACTACCCACATCTTTTCATATATTTGTTTCAGCACATTATCCTTGCGTAAAGAGGACTACTAATTTCTTCTTAAGAGTAGGCAAGTACTGAATAAGATTTTTTAAAAAATCATAGAAACGGCTTTCTCTGATTTTCTAGGTGACTTTATTGGATCTCAAGATATAAAGGATCTAGGCAAAAAAAGAATGGGTTTTAGTTCAGTCTTTCCCCAGTCTTTCTTGTAATGTACAAATGAGCGGTCAACTAGGACCGCTACTTGCTCTTACAGTACAATGCATAGCCTCATTGTATATTTATTGACATTTAAAAGAATGTTAAAAAAGGGATCAAAGAATACTGAAATTCCAGTGCTGAGGTGAGCCCAGATGCATTCAGTAAAGGCTAGTTTTTATTTTAGTTCACAACCTGAGGAAAAACCCACTGTTTATCCTTGATGAAGAGAAGTCGTTGCATACCTGAGTACACCATTCACAGTCCTGCCAGTAGAGCAGATAGGCTACACATGCAGAATTGCAGGATCTCCACTTCCACTTCTGGATCAGAAGCTGTTTTATGGCTTGGTGTATGAAATTGATAGGTACACACCATTTGGATAAGGAGAGCAGTTGCAATGGATTCCAAATCCCAAATCCCATTTCCTGAAGGCATTCTTTTTCTTGCTGTTTTAAAACTATAAATTTGTGTCATGGGTTGATGCCGGCCAGATGCCAGGCATCCACAAAAGCCATTCACTCACTTCCCTCTTCAGCAGGGCAGAGGAGAAAAAATTTAACAAGGGGTTCATGGGTTGAGAAAAGGACAGGGAGAGATTACTCATTAAATAACATCATGGGCAAAAAAAAACAGCCTCAGCTTAGAGATATGAAGGGAATTTCTTAATTAAAAAATCAGAGCAGAATAATAAGAAATAAAATAAGCCCTTAAAAACATCTTACCCCCACCCCTCCCTCCTTCCCAGCTTTACCTCCTACCACAGAAGTGCAGGGAGACAGGGAGTGAGGGTTATGGTCAGTTTATCAGCCGAGGCTTCTCCCACTGCTCAGAGAGAGGACATATTCCCCTGCTGCACCATGAGGTCCTTCCTGCAGGAGACAGTTCTCCATTAACTTCTCCAGCATGACTCCATCTCATTAGCAGCAGCTCCAGGCAATCTGCAGAATATGGGCCCATCCCATGGGCTGCAGTCCTCCCAAAATTGCTGCAGAGTGGTTCACTCTTCCACTGGGTGCAGTCCTCCAAGGACAGGCTGCTGCAGTCTGGGAGAAAGCCCCCTCTCTCCACAGATCTCCCCTGGGGTCACAGCCTCCTCCAGGTATCCACCACTTTCAGTACGGGCACTTCCACTGGCTGCAAATGAATCTCTGCATTCCTGTGATCCTTCATGTGCTGCAGGGACACAGCTGCCTCACCATGGGCTGCACCAGGGGCTGCAGGGAACCTCAGCTCTGGCACCTGGAGCACCTCCTGCCCCTGCTTCTGCACTGACCTTGGCATCTGCAGAACAGTTCTTCTCACATGTTATCACTCTTCTCTTCTCAGGCTGCAATTAGAGCTGCCCCCTCACTTTTTATTTTCATATCCCAGAGGCCATTTCTAATGGGCCCAGCCTTGGCCAGAGGCATGCTCATTTTTGGAGCCACCAGGGACTGGCTCTGCTGGACACAGAGGAAGCTTCTGGCAGCTTCTTACAGGAGCCACCCCAGTAGCACTCCCACTACCAAACCCATGGCCATGCAAACCAAATACAATTTGATTAAATTAAAATCATGACAATTATTTTAGGCTGCATGAAGTTTATCATGTATATAAAAGGATATTTTCAGTCCAAGGATGCTTAAAACTCTGGCAATATAATACACACCACTGTTTTCATTGTCCACAACAACTTACAGAATTGGGCTGGAAAACAAGAAAAAGAAATTCTTCACAATAGTTGTCTCTGTGAATTTGAAGGCTAGAGATCTATCCAGTGTCAAGCTCCCATGTTATGTTCTGCATGCCTGGTGCTTTCCAATCAGTGGAAAGTTAGCAGTGAGTTTGTCACAGTTTTGTGCTATCAGACCAAGCTGAAGACCCTACACCAATACACATTTAAATATTTTATAGAAAAAAATTATAACATTTCTTCATAAGAGAGACAGTTTACTGCCATTAAAGTTCATCCTCCTGTTCCTTCTGAAAACATTTGTGCCACAACCTTTAGGAATGGAAAATCATCTGCAACTGGAGAAATGCAGGGTCAAATCTAAGATCGGGAAGAAGTCACCTTTAGTTAGCTGCAACCTGATTATGTATAAACAGATACAATATTCTTATCTGCTGAAATAAGTACTACCTTTCACAGTCTTTCCCCAGGTGAAATGGTTAAATTATCAGATTACCAGTTTGAAAATTTAATATTTACATACTGGCATTGGGATTTTCAAAGCATAGATTAACAGCAGAAAAAAACCTGCCCAGACATAATTACCATATTAAAAGACAGCAGGTAGCAAGTTTTTGGAAGCCTTTTTACTTAGAACACAGCAGAGGGTAAAATAATTTTCTCAATTATTTGAAGTCAACCTGTTATAGCACACTTCTCAGTCACAGGTACACTTATCAACAGCATCATTTTTTCTCTAGATTTCTCCATTTTTTCAGCCCCAAAAAGTTAGCTAGACCTACTGGTGAGCGTTAATCACAGTTAACATTGTGCACTTTTTCAAAGGATACTTTTTCAAAGCCAAACTCTATTAGTCAGAAGTAGGGGTGAGAAAATGTATCAAGAGAAATTTTTTGTTGTTCCATTTCCCACCTCCTACTCCTCTCTCCCCCTAATTCCCCCTCTTACCCTTCCCCTCCTCTTCTTCCTGGAAAGAATCACACATAAAATTCCACAAGTTCTTAATTAAATGGAACTAGGTTGATAGAAATTATTAAAAAAGATTATATGATGTACTGACAATTTTAAGATAACTAAATATACCTACTTATATATTTAGGCATTTCTAAAGATGGTCAATTAATTGTTTCAGAGCAAAACCCCACATCCCACAAGGTAAGATGACTGACATAGTACTCAGTAGGTTGGAGGCATGTTCAGCACCTTGTTCATTGAAACAGACCAATTTAGTAATCTTTACAAGTTCATTACTATGTTCAAATGAGTAAGCACTTGGCAAACTAAAGTGTTGAACCACATAGTAATCACCTCGCAATATCTAAAAATGTGAAGGCATCTGAACATCTGAATTTGTCACTGCCTGTTTAAGAGAAGCAGAGTAATATAGATAATAAGTCATCTGGCTCCAGAAATACTTATCTGTGGAGAACTCTTGTTCAGACCACTGGCAGCTAGATAACAGTACAAGCCACAAAAAGAGAGAGAAACAAACAAATCAAAGTATTTTCAGAGGCACCCACAGGCTATTAGAGCTAAGATTTGCCAACGTTAACTTTGATAAATCTCAAACTGCCTTGCATAACCATCACATTAAAGACTTCCAATTTCCTTGTTATTAATAATGAAATTGCCATTAACATCTGAAACAGAAAGACAGAAAAAGAGGAAAGATGTACCCCTGCAAGGAATTAAACACTTCTGAAGATCATTAGAGTTGATGCCAAGCTTTTTATTGGAAACACTGAGACTGAACTTTCAATTAATAAAGCTCAGATTTTGGATTTCGGCTTGATTAATTAAGTGTGCAACTGAGCAAAAATAATAGCAGCGATGAAGAAAATGTAGAGCTCAAAAACAGACTGTCAGTGGCAGAAAAGGTCCATTCATTTGGAAATTTAGGGAAGTAGAATATCAATAAATTCAGTCACAACACTGGACTTCAGTGTGTGGACTCCCGATTTCACTGCAACTCTATGGCTACACCTGAGCAGATTTGTGTGCTACGGGTCCAGGGACAGAGCCCTGTATGATCTAGGGCTTTCATGGCTTATAGCTACAGGTACAGCTCTACAGTACCCATTGTGGGGTGGCACAGATGTGTGTCCGAGTAGCTTGATACAGGCTCACCCAGGCCATACCCTGAATTTGCTGCTCTCAGTGTTTTCTATATTTATGCCTAGAGCTGACACTCTCATCGACTCATAATTGCAATGAGAACTGCAAATGATTCAGCTTCAAGAACAACTCTTCTGCCAGTTTTTCCAGTTGTCTTAGCAAAGAGAGCAAAAATGCTGACAATCCTTCAGCTTACCTTCAGCATGCATAATATGAAAACTCTGCCATCCTTTAATAAAACACTCTGAGATCTAAAAATGCAAACAACTATAGAAATGAATAATCGTGTTATGCAGGTTGTTTACGTGTTTGAATGTCAGAGACATCAATAAGAACATAGAAGGCACACAGTACCAAAAGCAGCATGTTTGTAATTGTAGCCCGTGAGCCTTTCTCACTGTGTGCCTTAAATTACAACAGTCATGAAAATGATAACGGGAGATCCAACAGTCTTTCACCTGAACAGAGATACTAATATTTAACCTTTTTTAGTTTGAGAAATTTTAATGTGAGAATCTTCACATTTTATAATTGCATGGCTACTGATACAAAATAAAAAGCCCTGCTACTTCTGTTTCTGTAGAATTCTCACATACGTAAATACGTGGATGTACATACACCCCATAACGACAATCTTGCTATGGTACCAAACTCCATTTAAAAAAACAAACAAACAGGAGTTATAAAATACAAACTAATTTTCATTCTTTAGAGCATATAATAATAATGAGATTAAAAGAAAAGCTTTTTGCCCTAGACACACTGTACCTGTTGACTGAAAGATTTCCTGTGTCAGGTATCTGGGATGGGCCAGACCTGTACCCATCCTTAAAAAATGTAGAAAGGAGCACCTTGGGAACTACTGATCTGTCAGCCTCACCTCAGGTCATGGAGCAGATCCTCTGAGAAGCTGTGCTAAGGCAAGTGGAGAACAGGGAAGTGATTCCATACAAACAGCATGACTTCTCCAAGTACAAGAGTGGGTGGACTAGATGGCATTTAAATTATCCTCTTCCAACTCAAACTATTCTATGATTCTAATAATGACTATGTCACTCAGTATGACACTTTCCATGATCCTGATCCCATGTATGAGTAAGGAAAATCTAAATATTCATTGTTTTGAGGAAGTAACTTATCAGCTTTTGTTTTTCATACATGCCAAAGAGCAATTATTTACAGTAGAGAAGCAGTCTTGTCAGATAACTTCATTTGGAATACCAAATTTGTGTTCTGTGTCGTGGTTTTGATACAGAAGCCAACAATTTCTTTAAGGGTTAGTATGTGACAGAAAGTGGGAAGAAGATGCTCAGAACAAGTAAGAGCAAGGTGTCACATATACTGTTGCCCTGTTGCTTTTTATTGAAATGGTTATCTTAGCTCAATTTTATGTCCTGCTTGTATTGCAACACTCAGACCTTTAATGACATCAACAATGACAGTAGCAGCATTGAGAAACATGACTATATCTTCATCCTAAACTATGTTTGGCACTAGAAAACATTAATTCTCAGGACACTCTTTTCTCTTTTCCCCTTTCCTTTCCTTTCCTTTCCTTTCCTTTCCTTTCCTTTCCTTTCCTTTCCTTTCCTTTCCTTTCCTTTCCTTTCCTTTCCTTTCCTTTCCTTTCCTTTCCTTTCCTTTCCTTTCCTTTCCTTTCCCCCAGAGATACTGGAGGGCAGATATCTGGTTTATACTAAAAGGGAGAAATATTACTTCCCTGCACAATTAATCCCATAATCATTTTCTCAAGATTAAATAGAAGAATTAAGGTAATAAACCATGTAAATGGGCATTATAGAAGTAAAACATTTTCAAAATCAGATAAGAGACTGGAAATTAAATGAAATTTAGAATTGCTATCAAATATAATAAAAGACAGGTGTTTAGCAATTAAAAAGGATGATCGTTGTAACTGGGGCAGCTGAAAATGGTAAGAGAACAGATGTTCCTTGATAGTACTTTCATATTAGTTCTATTTTAACAAAGAATGCTTGATTTTTATTTGCTTCCTTGGAAATACTGCACTACTGCTAACTCATAAAAAAATTGGAAGCTAGAGGTAATACTTTCATTAGCAGTTTCATAATACTATACTATTGCACAATAAAAATAATTGTGGATTAGTTTTAAACATCAGTTAGGTGGCTATTGCATAGTTATTTGCTAGACTTACTGAACATTAAATGATGCTTCTCAACTACAATTTCTAGAAAAACCATCAGACAGCGAAGGAAACAAGCAAAAAATTCTTCTGGAGAATCATCTGTTGACTTAATGAATGTGCTTTCCTTCCTCACTCTTTCTGATCCTAGCAAGTCCTTAATGACAAAATATCTCAATATCAGTCTCTCTTTCCAGAGGACATTTTAATGACCAGGTATTTTAAATTATTTATTTTCCAATTTTTGAAATATTTAGAATTATTATATTTGCATTCTAGCATTTCATAGTGCTAAATTCATAAGGATGAATCACATTTTTTATCAAGGTAATTTTAGAGATATTTTCTAATAACCAAGGCTGGCATTATACATATGCAAACATACAACAGAGATAAGGTTAGATTTTTTAGATTTAGTTTTTTATTTTTGCAAATGTCATTTCACACACAGCTTGAGTGAAGAGGCATTTTTATATTCTTGATTGAATACCCTACCACCAAAGAATATGACAGCAACCTGAAGAGAAAGATTTCCCACTTCTGTAGATTTATGCCTATATCCAGAAGTAGGTAATGTATTAAAGATCACAGAGATACGTCAAAACCCACTTTCAAAAATAGTGAAATATAATGATGAAAAATACACATGAAATAAAATATTTACCTCAAACATATCTGTACCTGATGCAAAATTTTCTTCTTTTTTTCCTCCCCTTTTCCTAATTTAATTGTCCTCTGCCTTCAGTGTCACAGCCTAGTGGGCTTTTGAAAAGCATGTGAACTCTCTGACAGGATTACACAGACTGAGAAAAGTCCTGTGCTGTTCTGTGACAACATGACCTAACACCCAAATGTTAAGTGAGAAAGCACAGACATCAAGTGTTGAGTCCATTGGTTGCTCCAAAGTGCTCCAAGTAGGACCACAACAACCATTTATTGAGTGTGCTATGAGTTGGCCAAAAGTACATACTTTTCACGTTGTTAATAATTTTGTTCACAAATTTAAGAGAATTATCAGAAAACTGTATCTGAAGTTGACATTTATTTATTTCTTTTATGTAATTGGAATTTATTGTAGATGAATTAATTTGAGAGGAAAAATCCTAGTATTTTTGGAGAATACACTAAGCAAACATGTTCAGAAGTAAAATATCCCTATCAAGTCTCAGCCTGCTGAACTGAGATTTCTGTCTTCGGTGTTGTTACTAAGATCTAATACAGTTCTTATGTGCCTAAAATTCAGAGATTACAAAGGATAGCTTTTAGATGTCTCAGGGGTGATTTAGGCTTATATACTACATAGAAGAAAATATTGGGACAAAGGAAATTACTCTTGTGTCAATGTTGAACTCCTGTTTTTTAATTTCCTGAAATGGGATTGAAAGCTTCTTTCTATATAAAACAGAACTGACAGATGTGGAGTCAAAAAATGGTATCAAACCAGCTTCTAATCAGCTTCTAATGTCACCTTTTGAATGGAAGATGAAAGACAATGATAAGATAATGGAAAACAGGGAAATGTCAAAGAAAGGTGTGAATAATATAAAGCAACAGATAAATTTGTTTAATAATTGAGGTAAAACTTTAAAGTGACATGGCTTACTCAGCCTCCTTAAATGAATGCAGCCAAACAAACTGCATAATAAAATTAAGATGTATTTTTGCTTTCAATAATTGCATTCACTAATAATTATTTGGAGAAAAAAGCTTTTCAAAACAAAGCAACAGTATACTGTTTACATCATTATTAGCAATGTAATTTGGCACTTAATTTAAATATTTAGAAGGTCACAAATTGTTCCAACGGCATAAAAAGATTTTCAGTATGAAGTGTAACTTTGCATTGAGGTTAAATAATTCTGTTGTCTAAGATTTCCATTTTAATAGTGCAATTTAAAAAGAGTGATTAATATATTTTAGTGGTTCCAAACAAAGTATAAAGGACAAAACCAGCATATTCACCCAACCATTTCCCACATGTTTGGCATTCCATCCATATAATTAATATAACTGAATTTAAAAGGCCTTTCGTGCAGTGACTCCAGTGTACTTCGCAGTTATTGAAAACCCCAACATTCCATGACAGTATATGAACCAACAAACATCCTGAGATGAAGCTGTTCTTTGTACTGCATATTGATTTTACTGGTTTTGTACCACTGACCTGCACGGGGCAAAAATTTTACATTTTCAAATTTCCATATAATTTGTGCCTATTCAAACTGAGCATCTATCACAGAATCAGAAATTAGTGTGGGTGCTTCAAAAACTATTTTAAGGCACTTTATAGTCTGAATGCAATGAGAATGAGGCCTTTTAGCAACTGTATTTCAGCATGGTGATTTAAATGTTCTAATGATTTCATACTGTTCTTTTCTCTGTTCTCAGTGTATACAAAAAAGTGAGTCTATGCCAGAATAATATTTATTTTGCTTCACCAGGAGCCATTCACTTAACAGCAGGAGATATACCTGTATAAGGTATTCAGAACAAAAGCTACCTCTAGGGTTATGCTTTGTATGGGGAATATCTTAATTAAGTTACATTGCAATATTGAAACTTGAGAATGAGGTCGTAGCCTGCTGTAGCATGAAAGCCTTTAATTTGCACACTTCTGTTGTATTGAATAATCAAGGAAAGTTTAATTGAGTACTCTAGAGCCCTGGGTGTTCAGAGTTTCTATGCACTTACATTGTGTTCTCTGTGCCATGGTTTAACTCCACATAGTTATTTAGGAGCTCATTTAAGGCAATTAAAAACTACAGCTGGGTTTTTGTTGGACTGGCTGTGTTCAACCTAGTTGAGTAATTAGACTCAAATGGATACCTTGCACCCATTTCAGCCTCGAGTTGTGTATGAAGCAGAAAAATATTTTTCTCCTCTGAGTTTTTGCTTTTACAGAGAACAGACAAATATGTGTGATTTACAACAGGGTCATAAAATTATTTCTTCATTGCTAATAACAATTCACACTAAGGTGACATTTTAAAAAGAATCCAAGGTAGCTTATATTCAAAATATTTTGGCAGCTCTTGGGATTTCTAAGTATTGGCTTAAATCCCATTTAAATCCTTTGAAAATCTTACTAGCCTCAGACCTCAATAACTTGAAATGTTTGCTGGGGCTCATAAAACCACCTAAGTGCCATTTATGCGTCTGTAGTCGCCTAGGTCTGAAAAATAAGTCCTCAGGAGCCTGCCTCAGCTGCCAGGCATCCTCAGGGCTCCTGCATTACTTATGCAAACAGCTTCTGCAAAGCAGGTAGGTTGGCAGCTGAGCCTGTGCTTCCAGACGTGCCCACAAATCCCCGGGAAACATCCTGCTCAGGGCCACCCAGAGTATTTCCCAGCTGTGTCCTGCAGGGAGTTACAACACCCTGTCCTACCTGCTCTGCCTCCAGCAGCCGGGAGGCACAGACAGAGGCACTGCAGGGACATCTGTGCTGCTTGGGACACCAGGACTAGGGAGCCAGCTAAGCACTGAGCCCTTCAGCACAGAAACTGCCCCTGCATTTATTCCCTGGACTCGTTTTGTACCATCCCAGTTCACCCCTTTAAGGATGAATTTGCAACATAAAGGGCTAGCCCTTGCTGGTCTAGTGGCAAGCAGCAGTACACAACTTGTAAGGCCAGGGGTCAATTTTTGACTCAATAATGACTGGCCACAAACAGTGAGACCCTTTCCATTTCACTGAGTTTCCTCCAAAATGCAGCCAGGGAAGGCAGCTAGGTCCATGATAGTATTCAGAGGTTTAGTTCTCAGCTACACCTGAGGAGATGGAGAACACCCTCAGCCTACAAATACAGCATATTTTAAAGCAGAAATTCCTTTCTGAAAGTAATGGGGGGAAATCCATACAGGACGAAAAACAAAAAGGAAACAAAAAATTGATTCTGCAGTCTTGTAGTCTGTCCTTGAGTTGACAAAGACCAGCTGAAGCACAGAAGAATTTAAATCACATTTCCCAGATAACACATATTTTGTATGAAGTGGAATAAATTCATCCAAGAAACTACACAAGGAATATGCTGCCTCAAAACACCCCATAGCATGGCAAATAGAGAGCAGTTTCAGAAAGTTGTAGTTGGAATTCTAGAACCTACTCCAAATCAGTCAAAATAAAGGCTGAAAAGCAATTTTCTGAACTTTAGACATGGACATCTTAAATCCCATTGTGCTGCCTCATTGTGGAAAAGCCTGAGGAAACTCTTCCCCTCTTTAATATTTCCTGTTGATTAACTTCTACATCCTGCTTCTCAATATAATGATCCCTGCTAAAATCATCCTCAGAATCTGATTTTCCCCATGCATGCTTACAGACGTGTATCTCTGACCCTTCCAAAGGCAAAAAACATTCTTGCAGCAATTCAACACATTTCCATGCCTAACTACACCAAGTACAGGAAATACTGTGGGTATGTTTTTCCCCATTTAGATCTACACTGCACATTTCAGAGTGTTGGTTACCCTGCACAAACTGTTGCAGCAATGTCACTATACTGCTTCTTGATCTGAGCCCCTTTATATCCTTCCATAGTGTTGTTACAATTTAGGCAGAAATTTCTAAAAATAAAACATCTGTGTCTTCATCAAATTCAGGCTTCTATCTTCAGTTTTCAGAAGACCATATATTTAGATCTAATAAAAGATGTAGATGCCTATGCATAGCTAAAAAGAGAGTCAAATATTCAAGGAGATGGCAAGGAGAAAAATGGTAAGAGCAAGAAGAACAAACTTACTTCTAACAGAAGATTTGGTAGATTCTGAAGACAAACATATATTGGGGGACAGGATGAAAAACGAGGTAGCTGCAACAGTAGGACAGAAAGAGAGAGCTTACTTATAGAATGCAGGAGAGGAGACATGAGAATAGCCAATAGAATCTTTTTTCCTTTTCCTGTGAAGCACTTGTAGTTGTGACTTGCATAATGAATTGCATCAGAAACAGAAATGGGTATTAAAGCTAATTTTCTCTATTGAAGAGGTTTAGACTTTCTGCTCCACTTAGTTATTCTTTATGATGCCAAACTCTGAAAGTAGAGAGCTGCAACTAATAATCCTATTATGCAAGATAATATATGAGTAGTAAATGTCTGCAGTAAAGAAACTATAAAGGAAAAAATGTTTTTCTTTAAAATTTTCTTCAGTGATTTCAAAGAAACATAAAGAAGCTGTGTTCTCTCAAAGGCACAGAATTAAACCAATTTTATAGTGGTGTAACTACAAATGTAATTTTGCTTACGCATCCTGCTTCATACTTTCTCTTCTTTAATATTAACAGATGGGTGCGAATTGTATCAGTTTTGCACTGTTTTTCTTCCTCATGGGAAATATAAAAAACTTCTGACTACAGTCTTCATTTTCATGTTAACAAGTTAGAAGAATTCTGAAGGGAGATTAATAAGGGTATGTATGTATCTTCACACACGTGCACTGTGACCTACTTAGTTATGTTAATAGGGCAGAAATTTGCAATAAAACTGAGGTAGATCTAAAATACTCACAAACTATAATCAGTAACAAAGTCATAAAACATTCAATTTATCTATTAATTTTGCACTTCAATAGCATTGGGTGTTTATTTACATCTGTGGAAATGTAACTACAAGTATGCAACCTCTTGTATTTAGAGATAACCAAAGGGAAGAGAATAAGAAATGAAAAATTCTATGGGAAATAGTCATGAAGGCAAATCTCACCTTCAGGCCTGCAGATTTTTTCATTCAGCAGTGTAATAAGAACAATGTACATTTTTAAATTGGCTTGTCACTCCTTTCCAATTTCCTGGAATTATGTTGATTGAGACAGTTAAGAATATAATCAAGTTTGCAATACTAGCTGATAAATGGCCTGTATTATTGTTATATAACATTAGGACTAAAATCTTAATTAAATAGACTTAATTAAAAAACAGCTCGTATATGCTTCTGTGTTCTGCCAGTGACAAAGGAATTTACTAAATGTGTTCAATGAAGGAGAACTTGTGTTGAGAAAAGTAGTTTAAAACTTGATTGATACTTTCTACGGTTTTAATTGAAGGTCTTGAAAGTAGATAGGGCAAAACCTTAGAAGATTTAAAGTTTCTTTACCTCCAATTTAGTTTACTTGTCATTCATGCCTTTCCCCTACACGGTTTAACATATTCATATTTTATTCCTGCTTGCTTTTAGCCTATACTGACAAATGAGCTGCCCATTAAATAAATCTGGACTTTTTTCATATTTAAGAAAAGCAAGCACTCTATGCATTCATGTTCTTATACTGGTTCATAATCCATTTATTTGTATTATTTTGTACAGGATGAGGAAACAGGATTGATATGCTAAAAAAGAAAGAGAAAGAAAGCGTAAGCGTATTTTATAAAATAAATCGTTTGAAAATGGTAGTTCCATCAAGGCAACTGACTTGCTCAGGACAGCAGTCAAAAGTTTTTAAATTACATACAATGAATTCTAGGTAGAAACAAAACAAACAAACAAAAAAGAATGCAATATCAGATGCCAGCATAATAACAGTCTTTTTCTTTGCTACTCTTCATGTTGTGCTACAGTGAAGTTAGACCTCACTCCAACTTCAGCCCTATCACATCCAGTGGTCTGAATTTACATCCTCTCCTTCCCTGTCAGCAGTGTTTACTTCAACTGGAAAATGCATAATTGTGACAGTGACTTCAAAAGATTTAAACTTTCACATAAGAGTTCAGCACCAATGTAATTTTATGGTTTTTGAAAGACTTGCAGAATAAAATCTTGTGACCTGCTCTGTGTAAGAGGTCAAGCTAGCTGGCCTTGGAATTTATTATTTCGAGGATTCTTCTTATCAGGGTACATTTGAGACATCATGTATGGCACAGAGGTCAGAATTGTTTTGATCACAGCTTTTCTTTCCTTGGGTAAGAAGAATATTCTCAGATGTCACAAGTCAAATCCTGTACAAGCACAAGTTATTTCCAGGCATGCTCACCAGAAACCCAAAACAGCAAAAAGTCCTTAGTATATCTTAAAGAGCTTTTTCTTTACAGACCCTAGGGAGCAGGGGGCCAGGGAACAGTCACTTCACAATGTCATGAGTATATCCACAGATATATCCACTGTGGCAGGAGATAACTTATTCACACCAACCCTTTGCTGAGGCAGTGCTGCCTGAGCTCTGAGCAGATCTGCAGTTATTCTTCTCATTTTTCAGAGAAGAGGTGGGTCAGTTCCAGTCCTGAAGTCTGTATTAGCCGTAACTTTATAAACCCATCCTCTTTGGGTATGATACCACCCTCATTGATGTCAGGGTTTTGTAATCATCTCAGAATAACCCTGCACTGTCACTGAACTCACATCTGCCTTACACCTGCCCTCTGCACACTATGTCACACTTCGGGCTGCAGAAAAACAAGGATGTCCTAAAAGGCCATATCATCATCATCTAGTTTTAACTATTTTTTTTTCTACCTAGAGAATACTTCAGTCAAAATTAGCTAGTAGAGAGAATAACTGTAATTCATCTTCCCTCGTCAAATGCAAATGTAAGAAAATTCATTATTAGAAACCTGCTGAATTCGATCAGTAATGATAGGAAGTTATAATGATTTAACTGGAAGAAAGGCACATAACCAGGAGCCAAATGACAGACAGAAATAGAAGTCTGGTTGAATATATAGAACTCCTAGATGCAAATCTCGCATAATTGTGAAAAAGTGAGTGAGGCAAAACACATAAATATTGGGAGTAATCCATACTTCTGCAGAGGCAGTGCAATCTCACAGCTGCAGACTTACTGTTGTTAAGATGAAAGAATTCTACAGGTCATAATGGAAAATAATGGGCCAAACACATGAAAAAAAAAAAATGCAAATATCTAGAAGAGTCTGAAAGTCATTAGTTGAGTAACAGTTGAAAGTAGGAAAATTGGAAAACAAACATCTGCTTAAAAGTGCTACAGTTAGGGACTATGCTGAAGAAGGAGACTATAATGCCTCTCCACACAGAAGAAGGAGGAGGCGCTGCAGGCACAGGAGCAGAAACTNACAATTATGCCTCTCCACATTTTGAAATATACAGGAAGACAGACATACATTTTAAAACCCCATCCCAGCCATAACTATATTTCCTGTTCTGTGCTTTGTTGTAGCATGAATAATTACTAAGAAAGTCATAACCTGAGAGAGAGTATTTAATAAGCATATTTTTCAGTTATGAGGGTCTGCTGGAAATGAGCAAGAAAAAGATCAGTCTTTGGAAAATGGCAAAATATAGGGCTGCTTCTTTTTTTCTTAAGATGAGTAGTCATCAGGGTTTAGAGCTGAAATGTGACACATATGACTGTGGGAATATACTATTTTCTTTGACAGAACTAGAGAATCCAATAACATTGCAACATCAGGAACAACTGTTAAGACAAAAAAAAAAAAGAAAACTTAGTGACAAGAAGGCTAAAATTTTAAGTATAAATATGGAAATCTTAAAAGAAGTCTAAGAACGATGATTAGAGTGATAGCAAAGCCTTTAAGTCCTTTTATTCTTATAATTTCTTCAGATGCCTCCTTCAGCTTCATCAGAAAAATTCAATATTTTATCTGGCAAAATTTCCTGATATTTCCTAAATCTCTTTAGAGGACATTTTTAGAGGACTTTGAGATTGATAGCTCATCTATATATATATATATATAAGCCTCTGGTCTTCTTGGGCAATTTATGGCAGCTGAACCAAAGAACTGACTACCCAGAAACACTAAACAATCAAGTTTTAAATGTCTTTGCTATTTTTTCCCCAAAACACAAACATATTCCTGGTGATCCTGGGCAATGACTGATTTCTCCATCCCAACGTGTAGATTCCTAAAATTAGATTCCTAGATTCTTAAAATTATTATCCTGTGTCAAACGCCTGTATGGTCAGATGTTGCCACAGAGGGAAGATGAGAAATTATATCAGTGTGCTGGAGGTATGGAAGAACAGAAAAACATTTAAGGGCCAGGCCCTGTATCCTGCAGCAATGAAGTGTGGTATCTCTGTGATGGATGCAAGCCGACTGTTTTCCAAGGGCATCGCATGAGAACCTCACTTGACCTGTTCTATTTATCCATGTATGGGTTTTTTGCCTATTAAAAGAATTCTGAAATGAGTAAAATGTCAACAATC
>VYXF01010455.1:1269865-1292424 GCA_013397295.1 Polioptila caerulea
TTAGCAAGCTGCTCTCTGCACACTAGTCCCAAATGAAGTTAATCCTCTGAATCTTGCAGTGCTTCCTGCTTTCTCTGCTCTCCTCCAGTGTTCAACAGGGGACCATATTGGATTGGTTACAGTTGCACTTCAAGTAGACATACAGAAGAGAAGAAAATCTAATAAAAAAAACCAGGTCATCCCTATTCAAAAAACACAAAGAAGTTTTTTATTTGCAAATACTGTAACCAGTATCATCTGATTTTTACCTCTTCTGCAAGATTTTGAGGTATTTGTCAGGTTTTTACACAAGCAAGGGGAACACAGAGTGCATATGGAATTATTTTATGTGTAGATGTCAAACTTTTGTCTGTGGGGGGCTGCAGGGTTGGCCTCTGTGAAATGAGAGCAGGAACTGACCAATGCCCGAAGGGCTGACTGCAAAACGGATCTGTTGAGCTCATCAGCCAAGCCTGTAGTGCCTTTGTGATGACACATTTAAGAAAGAGCAAAAACACAGAAGAAGGAGGAGGTGCTGCAGGCACAGGAGCAGAAACTTCCCTGCAGCCCATGAAGGACCCTTGAGGGAGAAGGTATTTCTCTGTAGCCAGTTGAGGATCTCATTCTGCAGCAAGTGGATGGATATCTGTGAAGGAAGCTATAGATCATGAGGAGTGATCTTCCTCCGTGGGAAGAGAGGGAAAGTGTGATGAGGGAGGAGAAGTACCACAACCCCCATTTGCCAACCCCACCACCAATCATCTTTGAAAGAGATGGAGAAGTCTGGGATGAATTTGAGCTTGGGAAGACAGGGTGAAGGAAAAATTGTTGGTTTAAGGTTTGTCTTTTTTTTCTCACTCCCTGAATCTATCCGAATTACTAGTAAACACTTTTTGCCCACAATACTAATTGGCAGATGTTCTCCCTGTCTTTATCTCAACTCATGAGCTTTCTTGCCCTATTTTCTTCCCCTGCCCCACTGAAGAGAGCAGGGGAGTGTCTGGGTGGGAGTGTAGCCCTTGGCCAAGGTCAGACTACTGCAGTTGTTCCATGTGTTAGGCATGACCCAGGCCTTCCTACCCCAGCCTCCGCTATGGACAACAGTGAGACTGCAGCAAAATTGGTTGTCAGCCAGGCACTCTGCTGCCTTCCCCACTTTTCCATCTGCCATGTTTGTTTTTAGAGCAGCCTTAGCATTTCTCCTCACTATATTCTCAGTGGGGTTTTCCACTGTCTCCAATTCTTCATAGATAATTGATTCAAGTGGTAACTCTCAATGTAATTTTGAAAAGACAATGATTAGATGAGGTTTGCATTCAAAGATAGATTTTCTCTATATTGTTTAAAATGGGGTAGAGCAGAGCATAATAGTGCAAAGGGAGCATAAGGCTAAATAGTGTTCATTGAGGAAGTCTTCCATTTGGAAGAGCAGATGCATGCTTGCATGGCATTAATCTGTTTTTAAGATTCTTGGAGCATAAAATGTTTAGCTTTGATATTCTAACACATAGTTTACTTAGACATAGAGAAATGTCTAAGAAAGAAAAGGTGATAAAAATATTATTAAGAAAGCAAAGATGATAAATAAATACTATCTTGCATAATATTGAATTGACTGTATTTTTGTCACCACAGCTATACCTAAATATTGTGAAAACTGTACAACATTATTCCTTTGATTTAGAGCATCAATAACCTGATTTATTGAGCGCATCTAATGCAGGTCTCATACCAACTATTACTGCAATTATTTAAAGATTAAGACTCCCTAAAGGTACACAATATGATAAACTACAATAAATCCTCTAAAATGTATGGTCTGAAGGTATCCCACCGAACTACAGATAATGATTTATGGTCTGTTGGTAAGAGATGCAATTTAATTGCACTTTGAAATATTCCTAAAGCAGCAATCATCATGTCACAGAGTACCTGCAAAATGTCAAACTCTCATTTATTTTCATGACAGTGTTTCTCTAATTTGTCTGTGGTAATCTTTCACTCTGAAGGCTTATCCACAGAAATGAAATATCAAAAAAATTGTGCTCAGCTATCATCTTTATCATGTGCCATTTTGTCTAAATTTTGTCAGAATGTGAAAACAGGGAGATGACCTGGACTGTTATGGAGCTAATCCTAATTTCCTTCATACTTATCAAGCTACAGCTAGTTTAGAAAATTATGCCTAGAAATGTATGGGTAGATACATAGAGAGAAGCTATCTATATTTCAGGAAAAATAATTCACTGATTTTTAGCCCTGTGGTCAGATTCCAACCTGCTTTCCTGTATTTTGGCATCTTTGAAACTGTAGTACTTTTAATGGAATTAAAGTATACATCAGCATACATTTGGCCAGAGTGAAAGCTATCTTTCTCAGTTTCATCAGGGGAAAGAAAACCAAGCATACACCCCCAAAAAAACCAACTAACAAAGCAAAAAGCCCCAAAATCACTCAGGTAACAGCAAATTAGGTACTCTATGAAATTCCCATCTCCTTATTTCAAACTCTAAATTTGCAAATACATTATTTCAGTCTATCCTCTTCAAGCAGATTCACTGACTCTCTCCCTATGCTTCTCTAGCTCTTGTTTTTGGTGGAGTCTGGGGCTTTGTTTTTACTATTTGGAAGTGCCCCAGAGATTTTCCCTTTATCTCACAGTTGCCCTTTGATCTCTATTTGATAAGAATACCTCCTCAGCTGGTGTTGCAGGTCCATGCGGTGATTATGTCTGGATACACTCCCCTCTGGTATCCACAGAGGTTGTTCTTGGCTGTCCTAGAGGCATGTTAGTCACACCACTGCAATTCAGACAGGAGCCTCAGGGCAAATCTTAGTTTAAAATTCAGTAATATGTGAGTCTGAATGAAGTTACTACTCCTTCCTGTATTCATGTCACATGCCTCCAAAAATCTCTGCTCATGGGCACACACCATAAAGTTAGAACACATGAATAACAAACCTGATAGGTCTGCAATCAGAAAGTATGGGGGAAGACAGGAAATCTTATCTGAAGGTCAATAAAAAACTATGGAAGAACAGTTGAAGGACTTCATGGAAAGCAAAGGTACTGTGTGTCTGGGCACTGCAGAGCAGTGCTCATGGCTCTCAGGGGAGACACTGGCCCTGTACCTACACTTTGAGTCCAGGACCAACTTAATCACATATCTCAAAGGAAAGAGAGAATTAGTCCCCTTCATTAAAACCAATGACAACTATGGCTGATTTGTTTTTTAAACTATTAAAATTGTATAAAAATAACTGGTGGCAATGCAGAGATCTTTACAATACAGACATATGCTTATAAGAGTTTACACAAGCATATTTCCAAGAAATTCCAGAGACAAT
The DNA here is from genome assembly GCA_013397295.1 of Polioptila caerulea. NCBI lineage: Eukaryota > Metazoa > Chordata > Aves > Passeriformes > Certhiidae > Polioptila > Polioptila caerulea. The sequence continues at coordinate 1,273,193 of VYXF01010455.1, forward strand.
TTATATTTTATTTCTCATTGTGTTCAATACAGCTCAGTTGCAAAGGTTTTAAAATTATTTTCCATGTAAAGTTTTGTAATCAAACATGAGTAAAATGCCTCTTTGCAGAGCTTAATGCTTATGTGCCACCTAAGAATTTTAAGTAAAACTTTTGCATTATTTGTTATTGCTCTACCACCGGGAAGCTTCGAGTCATAAAACAGAACCACTGAACAACTGAGGTCAGAAAAGGCCTCTAAGATCATTGAGTCCAAACATTAATTGATCACTTTTAAGTCCACCACTAAACTACTTGCCTAAGTGCCACATCTGCATATCATTTAGATACCTCCAACGATTGTGACTCTAACACACCCTTAGACAGCCTGTTGCAATGCTCAACAACCCTTTCAGTGTAGAAATTTTTCCTAATATCCAATCTAAACCTCCCTAGTCACAACTTGAAACCATTTCCTCATCCTGTTACCTGTCACCTGTTACCTGGCAGAAGAGACTGCCCCCCACCTCAACAGGTAGTTGTAGAGAGCCATAAGATTTCTTCTGAGCCTCCTTTTCTACAGGCTAAGCAACCCCAGCTCCCTCAGCTGCTCCTCATAGGACCTGAGCTCTAGACCACATGTTGCCTTACTTCACATTTATCTAAGCTATGGGATGGCTCAGCTGGACCTTGCAGGTGAGAATAGAGGAAAAATCATCCTCTTTCTGTATTCTGCAGTGTTTTGGGCACTGCACTGGCCTATAGTGAGCTGCACAGGAATAGAAATTATTAAGCACAGAAAATTTTTCTATTTGGTGCATATTCAATACTGCTGGGTATTCAAGGTAGTCTAGATAATAAATAAGATGTTTGAGAACCTACCTTTTGCGCATAAATTGCCTAATTTTCTTTGTGAGTCTTCACCTTATTTCTTACTTGTGATACTGCCAAAAGACTTGGTCTAACTTCATGTATGTTTCTCTACACGGAGAGAGAGAGAGCAAGTCCACATTCTCAGATGTATTAACCAATTGGCTTTCTTATTATAATTTTATGGATGAGCTACCATTGTAACCCTTAGAAGGAACAATTAAAACAGTTTGAGGCAAAGGAGGTTTGTTGCAAGACAAGAGGATATGTCACTGAAAAGTGTCCTGTAATGTAATATTAGGCTCTAAAATTTATGGCTGTTTTCTTCCTTCTGGTGTTTTTCAATATGCTTTTATTACAGGCTCTAAATTACACTCTCACAGAAAAGGTCTCTCTTTAAACCTTTAGGTCAGAATTGTTCAGATCTTTTCACACTGAATCAAAGAGTTTTAAGCTGGCACAATCCTTGGCAGGCTTGTAAATCTTTCAAAAGATCTTATCCAATTACCCTTCATGGTCCACAGGCTTCTACAGTGTGATTGTTTCCCACCACGTGAGGAATTAAGTGCCCATGAAAGGTTAGGAACCAATAGAGTTGAAAAGCCAGCACATTTTTCTGTAGTTCACATACCATGGTTGTACCTTCAGAGAGAGTGTAGAGATCTACAAAGAAATTCAGTCATGGTCAGGAACAATGACAGTTTTGAGTGCAGAACTCAAAGTAAGTAAGGTCAGAAATTTTTAGTTTATTTTTACCTCTGACAAAATACATCAGGAGAAACACAAGGTTTACCATTAGGGTTTTGTAGCCAGGGTTATTGAGAATCAGAGACCCTCTACATTCCCACTAAAAAATAGGTATTAACATCCTATGAGGAAGTTCAAGCCATCTCAGAAGTTGTTGGGAAGAATCCTGTCTCCTCTTGGCACTGTGATTGCCATGCTGCACTGGGTGTTTGAATGAATCCTCCCCTCGACACATCGCAACCAGCGCTACACTAGGTAGCATTGATTACACAATGGCCCAAATTCCCTGGGAAGAGATTATGGATGAGCCAGAAGGAAGAGATTTTGGAAAATCATGAAAAGGTGACTTGTGACCAAGAAGCCCCACCAAATAATAAGTTACCAGAAAATGAAAAAGGCTATGCTCTATCTGATGGATCCTGCTGTGTGATAGGAAACCATTGGAGGGAAAAAGCTGCTGTGTGGAGTCCCACACAAAGAGTTGTTTGGGCTGCTGAAGAAAAAAGCAAATCAAGACAATCTGCTGAAGGGAAGGCCATCCAACTATCCCCAGAGATTGCTGAATGAGCAAAATGGCCTGTAATCTATCTCTACAATGACTCCTGGATGGTCGCTAATGCCCTGTGGGGATGGCTGCAGCAATGGAAGAGCCATTGGCAACATAAGGATGAGCCCCTCTGGGCTGCTGTATTGTGGCAGGACATTGCTGGACAAGTAGAAAACATCACTCTGAAGGTACTTTCACGTGCCCAAACTCTGATGTTCACATGCCCAAAAGTCAAGAAATATCACCAAAAATATCAAAACAGGCAGATATGGCTGCCAAAATTGAAATAGCCCAGGTGGACTTGGACTGGGAGTGGAAGGGTGAGCTATTTATAGCCCCATAGGCCCATAAAGTATCAGAACATTTAGGAGGAGATGCAACACACAGGTAGGCTTGTGACTGAGGGGTAGACCTGACCATGGAGGCTATCAAAGAGGTCATTTATGAAAGTGAAACGTGCTGCAAACAAGTGGACCACATAAGTAAAATCTCAGAATCTCAGATATAAAATCTAAGGAAAGGACGAGGAAGAGATGGTATCATTCATTATTTACAATGCTTGCCTTCTAGAGAAATCACTACAAGTGATGAAGCCCTGCTTACTGAGAAGTGTCTGACCATCACTTACTGACAGGAAGTAGAGAATAAACTTTTTTTTTTTCTCTGCTTGTGAGGGTGTAAACTTTCACATTTGCTTTCGTGAACTGACTGATCTCAACCTAAGAGTAATTTTCCATCTCATTTTCTCTCCCCAGTCCACCTGGGAAGGGGAATGATGGAGCAGCTTGGGTGCCTGGCATCCAGCCAAGGTCAGCCCACCACAACATCTGAAGTCTTAAATTTTGTCTAGGATGACAAAATAGATCTTATTTTATCTGTACCTATCATAAAGCTTAGTCTTTGTTATATGTAATATACTTTCTTCAGGAAAAGTGACAAGAGGTTACAGACTTCCCAAGGTTTTTAAATATGAAAGGGATTATAGTGAAGAGTGATCGCTGGAGAAAACACTTTTTTTGTTATTTTATACACATATATAATGTCTTTATTAATGAAGAGAAAAAAATAAATAAATATTTGCTAAGGTATTCGTTAACATCAGAAAGAACTTTGGCTGTTAGCAGTTTTAACCTGCAGTATTTATTTCACTGACATAAACTGCAATTACCAGGCTCTTGCAGAAACAGAAAAAAATCACTAAATCAATTTCACGTGTAGCATAAAGAAATATTATTTCATCTCACTCTCTTGGCCAGTATTACTAGAAAAATGCTCCTCCAAAAACATTATATGGGTAATAAAATCACAGTTAAGAACAAATAAAAAAATGCATGCTGAATCTTTGAGGGAGAGCTTAAAGAATTATTTTCTTTGTAATGCAAAAAGAAAAAAAGGATATTGTAGTGAGAGAAATCCAGCTGCATCTTGAACCTGTGTTAGTGACCTGTAACTAAGCTCTGACATACTGTATTTTCAAGTTTATATATGTAAACACATATTAAGATGTACATATTCATTTTTTTAAGCACATATGTGTTTATTTGTATAATTTTTTCTTTTTTTCAACTTCAAAGTGAAAAAGACTGGTATTTCTCAGCTGAAGAGTTATATGGCAATCAACTGATATTCCAAGACCTCTTTCTGTAACTCCAAGACCTTTCTATGTCTGGTTTTCAATTGTATCTTTTATAATTATTAATTTATATTGGTACATGACAGCAGGATCTCGGAATGGGGAACTTCACACTATGGAACTAGCTGAAAAGCAATCAACACAAGTAGAATTAGCTCCTTGTTAGTTCATTTATTTCAAATACATTTCCATTCTGGATAGGGAAATTAAGTTAAAAGAAATTTACCTATGCAGCTTTTAAAAAGCTTTTAATTAACACATTGTGCTGCTTTGTATTGTTACCTCTACAAAACTTGTACTCATTTCAAACAAGAGTGTAGAATGGAGGGAGGAAATAAAAGCTCAACATGATCTCGAAGTCTATGATTACAGGGCTTATATATGTATAAGAAAAACACAGTTAGTCATTCAAAGAATAAATTTAAGATTTTCTGGATTTCTGCAGAGTTCAACCTTTCTGGGATTTTCATGTTTACAGATAAAAAAGTATACCTCTTAATGACACTTTGTCCAGTTCAAATTCTGGCAGGCTTGTCAATGTCATGCCACCCCAAACTAAATTGCATTTATGAACTCATCTGTCAAATAAATAAAAGGTCACATCTTGGTTTACAGAGAGAATTAGCTTATTATTTAAAAGGGAACTTTCCAGATGCAATGGGAGACTAGAGCTGCATTCTGAAGAGAGGAAAGTTCATTACTAATTCTGTTGCTCATGGTTATTCCATAAAATTAAAAATTACAACACAAAGCTAGAATAAAGCAGACAAGGTTTTTCCTACATTTTATTTACCAGTGCTGCACTTTACAATTTGAGTACCCACATAAGTTCTTGACAATTGCACAAAAGTTTTTTTTCGTATATGGTGTTTAGCCATCATCTTGGAGCTTTTCATCTTAACAGATGTGCAGCAAAAAAAATGGAATAAAGAAAGTTGCATGGGAGCTCTCAATACAGATAATAAATTTGGATGGTCATCAGATATCAGATATATCTTAAACTTCTCTATAGAACTGCACTTCATTGAAATCACCTCAATTGGAAGTGCCTATTAGAACAGGATCAATAATTTTGTGTACCACAGACGTAATCAAACCTGCAGAAAAAAAAATTGGTGTTTATTAAAGAAAAAGAGAAAAATATTTCACTTTATGAGTTCAGAAAAAAACATAATTTTAAAGATGAATCAAAAATAAAAATATTGCTCTAATAAAGTATTTGGTGCTTTTGTACCTCCTCTATCTGTTTTTTACTAAAAGAAAAATAATAACAAAATCAATACTAACTGAATTCCATAAGCATTTCCCTAACATTTTCATGGGTTTGATTGTTTTTAAAAATATTTTAATAATGATTGTTATTAGAAAAGATTGAAGACCAGGTAAGGGTCCAAAAAGGGAAACATTGCCCCTATTCTTAAAAAGGTGAGAAAGGAAGGTACGAGTAACTGCAAACTGGTTGGCACCCCATGTCTCCCTGGGAAGGTCATAGAGTAGGATCTCATGGAAATAATGTTGAGACACATACAAGACATGGAGGCAGAATGGCTTTCCTAAGGCCAAATATAAAAGAGTCTTACAGAGAAAACCATAAGAATGTAGTGAGCAACTAAATATTTTAGCCTATGATTTTGATTTTGGTACTTTCAGGCTCTAATTCAACTGATTCAATTTAATATGAAGACCAAAAGTAAAGAAAACTTTTGGTAATATCTTCTATCTACAGATATAATTATTTTCTGGAATGAAAAAGGTTATGTTTCCTCAAATCATTAAAACTTGATGTAAAATCATGACACCATTCCGAAGATTATATTTTCAACGTCGTAGTTATGTCAGTCATTAAGATGGAAAGTGTCTGCTCTTACTGTTAGCTTTTGCTAGCACTTGAAGCATTTAGAGTCTGGTTTTTCATTCAATTGTGGGTTGACAACCATTATTGATGAAAATGTATAAACTGGCAGCTCAAGCTATACGCAGCTATGTCATGAGCAATGCTTCAAACCTTGAAGGATTAGTCATTATGAAGACGGAAGGTACAAAAATCTTATCTTTCCAAGAAAATGAAAATTATTGCAGTTTCTAGTATAATTCAGAAAGATTTTTGAGCGTGTTCAACTTGTGAATATTGTCAACAAGTTGTCAACAATTACAGCTCTAGAGGCATTCAGTGACGGGTTGGATTTTTGGAAGACCTATTTGCGTGATCCCTGGCTGAGGGAAACAGCAGATGCAGTCAATCCTGAATGATTTCTGCAGTGTGAACATTAACTTTGAAAACAGAGATAATCAGGGTTTTCCACAGAGACTTTTCCCAGAAGAAGTACAAACCATTTTATTCACACCTTCTACAATTTCAAACTGAGCTTTCATCATTTTTCATTGTCAAGTTTGAATTAGATTTAAGATGAAAAAATGCATTCCATATTTTGCCAAAATTATGACTGATTTCTGTAATTAATCTGTTGACTTTTTATTTTCTCATTTCATCTGTCTTTTTGATTTATTAAACTGTGACTAGTACAAAATAGAATAAAATTTATAAAATGTCAAAAGCTTTTAAATAAGGTCATTCAGGTAAGCTCAAAAAAATTACTATATTTAATTCCTAGTACTTCAGAAAAGATAGAGTAATTTTTTAACATTTTTTTTTAATTTAAAAGTATCTGGTTCCTGTGGAGCTGTTTTTCTATTCCTCATGCTTGTTGACATATAGCATTTAGATTTCTCTGGGTTCAAGTGAGTAAAGACTAATCTCCACTTCTACCTCAGAATCACTCTGTGGTTGAGGTTGGACAGGACCTCTGGATGTCATCCAATTCAATCCTCCTGTTCAAAGCAGGGCAGCTAGAGCAGATTTCTCAGGACTATGTCCAGTTGAATTTTTAATATCTCCAAGAATGGAGGCTCCACAGACTCTATGAAAAATCTCCTCCAGGGTTTCCTGGCCCTCAAAGTAAAAAATTTTTCTTATGCTTGAATGGAGTGTGATGAATTTCAGTAATGCTCCATGTGGTGGGTTAACTGAAATTGTCTCCTACGTTCTGATCAAGCCCCTCTGACTCCTGCTCAGCAGGATGGAGAGAAAATAGCATTTTAAATCTCATGGGATCGGATAAGGACAAGGAAATCCCTCACCTTTACAATTACCATCACCAGCTGCAAAACCAGTTCAATGTAAAGGATCCATCCACTCATCCACAATCCTTTCCCCTTCATCAGAAAGATTAAGAATACCAAACATGGCATTAAGAAATAAAGCACCAGTAAAATGAAGGCAGAAGATATTCTAATTTGAGTGACAAAGCTGCAAGTCTCATTTTAAATAGAAAGGCATTTGAGCTGGTCTGTCTTAAATCAGAATCTGCCCTATGAACTAATAAAGAAAACACACTAGAATTTCTATTTCCCTCTATTCTCAGTCTTTTGTTCTATTTTTTTTCCTGGGACTGTAAACTTCTTATTGATTTTTTCTCTATCTGCACCACTCATTCAATAAGCTTATCACCAAACATGGCCTTAAAAGATGCTCAAAGCAAAAAAGTGCAATATCTATTCTCCTTCAGTAATGACTAAATTTTCCTTAGTTACATAGGAAACCTTATGTAGAAAATCAAACTCTAGCAAAAATTTAGAAGATGGAGTCAAGCATCATATTTACCAGCATGAACACATAGGAAGATCTGGTCAAAGGACAAAGGAAAATATTTGCTGGGATACATCCTTGAAGACAGTTTGATAGTTAAGGTTCACTGCTTCTCCCATGTGTTTAAAATCTGGAAATGCAGGAGTGAATAGATTCTTTATGTCATGAGATACACTTGAATTATCCCTTTATAATCTAAAACAGAAAAAGCAATGACAGGACAAGATTTTCTTGCAAGAATCCTCTAGGATCATGTTGTGGAAGAGATGATGTACTGTCTTCTATGGAAAATAAAAAAAACACACTAAAAAAACCTCAAAATCAACTCACAGACAGTTCCATAATCCTGCAAGGAACCATGGGCCTTTTTGCCTCCACACAGGCTCTCATAATCTCTCTGTGATATTCTGTGATTTCGACTTCTTTTGTTCTTTCCAGATAGAGTACTCCCAATCAGTATGTTTTCAGAGTATCACTCTGCATTTCAAACATGATTAAGGTACTCTTCCAAAATCCATGGTATCTTAAAATATTTGTATAAATATAACATTAAAAATAACAAGATGCTAAACTCAATCTTTTTGATCACTTTTACGTATTTGACAATACCACAGAAAACATGTGATTTCTGTTACTTGAAAATTGACTCAGACTATCTATTTGATAGATATGAAAATGTGATTTGACCAAAAGGAGTTGTACAAAAAGAAAAAAAGCCAGAAATAAATCACATCAGACAGAAAAACCTAGGTGCCCAAGAAACCTTGAGAGATGAAAAGAGTGAAAATTCCTTGTTTGTGTTTTACCATTAGGGCAAACATCTCTGAGATGTGTACATTATGAGTATAACCTCATCTCACTGGCTGTACTCTTTTGGGTGAATAAATGGTGCATCAATTTAGAACTGACTAATCTGAATCACTTTTAATCAGCTCACAGGATTCAGGAAAGAGGTGTCTTAAAGAGGATAATTATCATTAGTAGGCACGCGTGGCATTATGTGAGAAGATGGAGGAGAGCAATGATATCTGGCATTCTTTTTATTTAACCCTGACAGAAGAGTAAATTATTTGGTTTGTGGAGATATGCTCCAGATTCAACTCATCTACAAAATGTACAGGAGAATATTTGAAACTTGGAGGGAGGATTCAGGGAGACTAGAGAGTGTTCATACACTAAGCTTTCCTGTAGGTCATTACGTGAGCTGAAAAAAATGTCTTATTTGTCTCTGTTTCTAAAAAGTCTTAGAACTCTAAGAATTTTTTCTTTAGTAAGCTTGAAAAAAGGTCTCTCATGACAGAAAAGCTTTCTTTGCAGCTCTTTTTAGATATCTCTTACTGTTATTAACTTCTGTGCTCAACAAAGCACTGATTCAGCAGCAAGCCTTCTAGAAGTAAACTCTTCAGGATTTGTCTTTGTAGGATTTCTTACAAGATTGACTTCTTTTAGTGACCATTCCTTTGGTCTCTTGAACCTATCTTTAACTACTGATACTATTTTATTTAAAAAATTAATACTCTGAAAAACATATTTCTCATTTATTTTAAGAAGTTGAAGGGAAACTGACATTTTTGATGTCTATTTGAGTGTTAAATGTGAAATATTTTATTCTTTTATTTATTCTTATATACCTTTCAATTTTTACCTTTGGATACAAACAGTTTATATATTACTATATATATGTGCAAACATATTAAAAAAAAAAGAAAATTAATTCTTAATCTGGACAGAAAATTATCGTTGCCAGGCTTTCAGGCAGGGTTTACAACAGAATAATAATTGCATTTTTTGATAATATTCTACTGATATGATTCAATATTAGAGAGATAAATTATTTTAAAATACTGCAATAAGTTCTCCCTTGATACTGTAGAGACAACCCCACACACAAGAAGCTAAAAACGCAGAGCTCAGAAGTACCTCTGTTTAGGTAATCATTACTACATCTCCTACTGGCTTTCACAACTTCAAAGGAAAAACTGGTCAATTATTTCCTTATGGGTGTGATGCCTTAGGTTTTAGCTTTTATATTTTTTACATTCTGTACTGTTTTAGCAGGCAGTTTTATGTTTCATATTAAGTGCTACTGATTTCTCTTCACAGAGTAGAGAGACAAAACAATTCCTTCTCTAGCTCGATACCAAGGACACCTTTCAGGCCCAAGAACGAAAACAGCAGTGAAGTGAGGGAAAAAACCAAGAGGATGGAGCATCATAACCTGAAGCTATGGCTAGACAATTGATTCTAATATGCTATCAGACCAGAACTTATAAAAGTGTGGGACTTCATGATTGGGTGTCCATTTTGTGACCATTTTGGGGCATTTTGGGTGTGGTCTGGCTGGACTTTTGGGTAGCCCAGGTGTACCCATTGAGGCCTTTTAGTAAATATCTACTTTATCCTCTTGCTCTATCTAGTCTCTGTTCCAGGTCAGCCTCTAGAAGGCAACAGCTTCACATGGAAAGCTAAAGAGTTATAGACATGTAACTCCTCCATTGCAGTATTGTACCAAGTTTGACAAGTCTATTGCCAAAGGAAGGGTGATTCAGATAAACAGTCTGTAGCACACAAGGTTTAGGGCTTGATATTGAGGCTTTTTGATGTCCAGAAGCACCAGCTGAATGACATAAACTTTTCATGTGAAGAATAATTTTCAATATCTTTGGAGAGAAAAAAAAAGGCTTTTATCCTGGACAGCAAGGTAAACACTGTCCTATTTTATACTAGGAATTCACAGCTCTCAAGTGTCCAAGGATGCTCACACACGAATAAGGATCTGTACAGTATCAGTTAAACCATCAAAAAAATAAAAAAAACAGGGAAATGAAGCAAAGTTAATATTCTTATAATCTTAAAAATTTTCTAATAGTTATATTTCTGAGTACTTAATAATAGTTTGCAGTGCTGTACTGTCTAAAATATTTCAAAGAAGTTATGAAAGAACAAGTCTGTTGTGTCAGGAACAGTCAAATTTAAAACAAAATACAGTCACCACTTCAGAGAACTTCCTGCTACAAAGATTGAATCAAAAATCTTTAATTTACTTGTCTTACCTTAATAATTCTGTTGCAAATCTAGTAAGAGGAGCTATGCACTTAACAGAATTACACCACCTGAGCTAAATTGTCCTGTGGCATGCCAATCATCTCCCAACAAAGAAATAACCCACTGCTGAAATGTCACCTGTGATCCAGGAAACCGCTATCAAAAAATGAGGCACTGAATATAATACATCACAGAGGATAGAAGAAATCATCAGGGAAGGATACCTTAGGAAACACAAATGAATGTCACCAGAGATCATCACCTTCACCTGTCCTGCTGAACTTTCCTCTTTAACCAATTTTAGCCTTGGATAACTTTTTATATTTCCCGCTGGACTTAAAAGAGATCCAGCTGATGTCAAAAGACAAATTTGAATTATTTGGTTACTTAAAAGTCCTAAAGTGCAATGGTTTAATCGGGTTTTAGGTAGCTGAAAACTTTGTTTTCACTGACCATTTCAGTAGGACACATTTTCACAATAAGTACTTTAAAATTCATCAACAAAATGATAATAATGTGAGTTACTTCTTTGTATGACCTTTTCCAAATTACTTGAGGTCTTCCCTGAATAGTACAAGAAAATAGCTACTAAATAATATAACCTCTTTCTCAGGACAAACTAGTATCACATCTCAGACTGATATTAATTATCTCTCCTAATTTTCTGTACATAATTAAGACAGTGGCATAAAACACAGTAACAAAACATGATAATAGCATTCTACTTCTCTTGGATTTTTTACTTAGCTCTAGAATTTTACTTAGATAAACTGGAAGCCTCTCATATTCACAGGAATAGTTAAATACAATGATTTTTAAGAAGGTTATAAGTTATATGCTGATTTCATTTAGATTGACGGGAGTTTTTTCACTGACCTTAATGCAAAAGAGAATCTACAGAGGAGTAGATTATGCAGATTTGTAAAATGGACCATACACTTTCAACACACATAAAATAGCATTATTTTGGAGAAATTATTCAAAACTAGGGTGCATATCGTCTGGGAACACATTTGATTTTCCAGAGAGAAGCAGTGGCAGAGACAGTTCATACATGTCCAATTATTTAAATCTAGGTTGACTCCTTGAAGCATGTTTTTGCTTGCTCATTATTCTTGTGATAGTCTACCCCTAATTCCATTTATCTGAATATTTCAGTGGACTTTAAACATTTTGAATAACCAGAAATAGCTTTCATGCGTTTCATGGATTTTCAATCCACAAGTAATGACTGGACACAGCTTTGATCTTTCCTTAACTGTAGATCACTAATTTTCATCTACTTACTTCCAATCTTAATAACCCACCTTCATTATATCACCTCCTTGAAAGTTCACTCTAGTATTCCTCTACTCTTGCTGGGAAAATCTTCTGCTCATCATTTCCTTTGGATTTTCCCAGTCATCTACAACACAAAATTTCAGACTATGGGCTATCTTCCTTTGTGTGCCTGGGTGAAGAGTGCCAAGAACAGTATCCATGGTCAGCACTGCTGCAAGTCTACTGTCACCAGTAATAAAAGGGAAAGCTGTGCCTGAGTGTGTGGGCTATTTCCAAGAGGAGCTCTGCAGTCTCTCCGAGGGTTAACCGAAGCCGGAGAAACCTAATTTAGCTCAATAAAATTGTGGGGGTGCTCATTTCCTGGTGCTGAGCATCCTCGCTCGGGCGGTTTCACCGAACACAAGGCTGCATTGGGGTGTCCTGTGATCAGAGCTGTTCTGGAGAGGTCAAGCACCCTGCTGCAGGGTCAGCCTTTGAAACTGCAAAGTGCAAAAGAAGCCGCGGGGAGCCCGGCCTCTCCGGCAGCGCAGGCGGCAAAATGGCCTTTGCTCCGTTCCTGCTGTCGTTTGATTGTTGTGTCCTTTGTTCTCCTGTTAGCAGGCCTGGTCCTACCCATCTTCCCAGAGAAAAATAGCCTCATTTCCAAGAACTTTTTGCTTTTCAGGACCAACAGGTTTGGGCATAGGTTTTTTTAGTTGAGTGGAAATAAAGGGATCTTGATCTGTTTTCTGCATGAAAATGTTGTTTCATTTTATTTTCCTTGAGGATATATTAGGACAGTACTTAAGGAAGACATAGAAGTATCAAAAATTAATCAAAATTGTTCGAAAAATGAGTAAATTTATTATTTTCAGAGTATATATATATTTTATAAGATCGAATATGTTCTGATGTGTTAGGAAAGCTCTTTATTTACCTAATGACCCCTTAAGGTAAATATAGATGTGTGACAGCATTTGAACGAATTTTAATCTTTTAATTTGAGTTAATTGCCATTAACTGGAGTTTTCTGTTACCTCTGTAACAATCCACAATAAATGTTCATGATGTGACAAGCCCTACATTAACTTTAACCTTGTATTTTAGAAAGGGTAGCCCTACAGCAAACACACAGAGTGAATAATGGTAAACCCTACTAACATTATTAAATGGCAGTGATTTACAAAGCCTGTTGCAAAATAACTGTTGATTTGCTGAAAAACTTGAAGAGTTTTACTACTTATAGTGAATTTCCAAGAAAGTCTTATCTTTCTCACATGGGAAAAACTGCCCAGAGAGAAGGGGAGGTTATCTTAAAGCAGATTTGAAATTGTATTATCTAAAAAAAAGAGATGGTTTGCTTTGTGCCTGGAAATTAAACACCAGTACAGTTGCTTTTTTATTCATAAATGTAAAGCAAAGAGATTGATACTAACATTAATGTGATTCAAAAGAGGTAACATTAATAAAAATAAGAATTAAAAAATGGAAATATATTCTATCTAAATTCATACAATTCTCCCTTAGAAAATATTAAGGGAATAATTCACATCCCTAACTGGGCAGAACTCTATACAGAAAATAAGGCAGAAATACAAATGAAAAAGTATAGCTCATGTGTGGAGGGAGTGCCAGAGGATAAATAGCATATTTGAGAATTCTTTTGGCCCTGGAACCTCTCTAGCATGAAGGAATAAGAAGGGGATGGGACACCCAAGGAAGTCAGCAATGTCCCAGCCTTTTTGTCTTTGCTCCCTCAAATGGAAAATTTCCATAGGCAGCTATCATTGCAAATCCTGTTTCCAAATCAATTTGAGAGGTTCACACTGTAGGGACCCCAAGAGCGAGAGGTTTTTATCTCACAATCATAAGTGAGCCAACAACAGTGTAGAAAGAAATTAATAATTTCACCATAAAAATATATTTGGCACATTTTTTCAGCTGAAAAATTCTTAAAAAATGACATTTCTTCTGACCTGAAATAAAGGCATCTTGAAAGAGAATTTGACCTTAGAAAAGTACAGAAAAACCCAATTAGCGAAGTATAAACAACTTGTACTTACATGAAAATTTGAAAGTAAAACTTCTGTGTGTCCATTCATCACATGTGCCCCTTTTACCAAGTGGGAGAAGTAAGCATTTTCAGGAGGTGATTCATGTGATTTTAAGACACATGTGTGAGAGAGAGGTACTGCATTTTAGGGGTGACATATTTCTCTCCATTGACCACCAAGGTTTCCTAGTATGAACTAGATCAGATTTTGATGTCTGCTTTGTAGATAAGCAGAGAAAAAATGTTTCTCAAGTTAGGTTTTTACCATGTTCCTCCAAGAAGAGGAATGTGAGGAACTCCTCACAGAAGAGTTATGAGAAATATTTTTTTTCTTTAAGACTTTATATTTCCTTTTCCTGGAAATATTTTTAAATGTCCATTTGCTCTTTCGGAATCAAATCACATAAATTGCTAAAAATATTAGAAAAAATAATCAAAATGTTCAAAAGTAATTGAAAAGAAACAGATTTCACCCAAACAATATTTTCTCAGCCATATTAAAAACCCTCTGCCTGTTTTTTTTGCCATAAGCATATTAACAGCTTTGAAAGACCAGCTGTGACAGTCCTAAGATATTGTCTCTGCTTCTCTCATACATATGAGAAAATATAAAGAATACTTATCATGATATTGTGCCTTCATAAAAAAACCCCTACTATATAATAACAGAAAGTCATATTGAATAGGTCATTCATTTATAGCTATCATGAATTCACTAAAATAATTAATTTTTAAATAAAAATTATTTACAAAACAAGAAAATGTAAAAATGTGTTATATAAAATGTTTATAAATGCAAAAATGTGTTATATGTACATTTTTTTTCTCTTAATATATTTGCTAAAATTATGGTGAAAGACAGCCAAGGATTTGGGGATTTTTCCCATAATTTCCTTTAAAAGCAGCTGTGGAAACTAAGTTATAACCTCAGGTGAGTTTTGCTTGTTAGCATAAAGGAGTGTGTTGGGTTTGGCTGGGGTAGAATCAATTTTTTTCACAGTAGCTGAGATGGGGCCGTGTTTCGGTTTCATGTTGAACACAGTGTTGATAACTCAGGGACGTTTTTGTTTTTTCTAAGCAATGCTTGCAGAGTTTCCCGGCCTTTTCAGTCTGAGCCCACTCCACCAGGCTGGAGGGCAGAAGGATTTGTGAGGGGACACAGCTGTGACAGCTGACCACAACCAAACAAAGGGAGCAGAGCACACGGCTCAGGCTATAAACTGAGGAGAATGAGCTTTGCTTTGCCTGTGCACACAGCTCCTGCTTTACCTAATAAACTGTTTTTATTTCGACCCCCAAGTTTTCTCTTTTCTATTCTTTCTGTTCTCCTCTCCATCCCATCGGGCCAAAGGGAGTCAGCAAAGAGGTGCACGGGGTTTAGTTGCAAGCTGAGGTTAAACTGCAGCATGAAGTTGTGCAGCTCTCTGTGGAAAACAGAGTTTATATAGACATTGATGAGGCTCCCCTGCACTTTCTCTTCTCCAGGGTAAACAGCCCCAGTTGTCTCTGCCTTTCTTCATTTGTGAGGCACTCCAGTCCCTTCATCCCAGTCTATTTTCTCTCTCCTTATTCTTTAAGAATTCTAAGTTTATTAGCACAGACATGCACAACAGGATCGCCCCACTCAGACACACATGTTGAAGAGACCATCCTTAAAACAGCATTGACTTCATTATATTCTGCAAGTATTCATTTCTGCTTAATCCTTCAGACCTATTAACGTAATTAACAGAGAAAGCTTTACTGGAATCTTTGGCATACGTAATGGACAGCTGTCCTAGCAATTTATGTTTTGAAATGTACTACCTTTTCCTGGCTCTGGGGGATTTGCTTTCTGAATGTTTCCAAAATGTGATCTTTTCATACAATTTCCATCTGATCACCAAAAAGAGTACCCAAATGCTTCCTGCGAAAATACTAGTTTGTTCTGCGTTGGTGGATGATGTGGTCCCTTCTTTGAACCTCACAGGCTGAGCCTTAAACAAAACACAGCCAAGAAGCTTAACATGATCACTCACCTCTCCAGAAGTTCCACTGTAATAACCTAGTAGAGAAGACAGTTGAATCTTGCAATCAGTATCATAATATCTTTGGACTTTATAGCCTGTATAAGGCAGAAAGAAGCAACATACAAGTCTAATACTGAAACTTTTTGGATTAAAATTTAAAATAAAGACCTGACAGATTAATAATAATATAAATTTATTATAAAAAATTAATTGCAATCAAAGAACTTCAGAGATATACAGGAATGAGTTTACCAGCAATTTGTTATTATATTTTTTACATATTTTTTGAATCTAAGGATATTAAAGCTCAATCACATCGAGATTTAAACATTAACATTTCAGCTTTTATTTTTTTTTAAATGGCTATTTTGTTTGCATTATAAAAAAACAGATGAGGTGGTGATGGTCTTTTCCTCATGCCTCATTACACAGCTAAGGTGTGCATAAATCTGCACTACTTAATGCTCTGCCTGGCCTTGCCCTGGTTACTTAAATGAAGTTTTATTGGGGAAACTATAATAATAAAGACTAAGCTGCAGCTCTGAAGCAGTCCTGCAGTGTATGACATTACAGGAGGAGAACCTCTGGGGTTTTTTTCATGTCTGGTTTCTTTTAGCTTTGTATTAAAAGGAAAAAGAAAGAAAGAAAAAAAAGTAATAAAACACTAATGCTTAGAATAAGAAATAAATGAATGTATAGAAATACACAATGCCTTAAAGTTTCCAGCAGCGCTGCAAAGGTACTGCCATGTGAACATTGCCATCTAATGGTTTGTTTGAGTTTAGTAACTAGAACAACTTCATGTTGTGGCAGAGTAAATATCTAAGCAGTATTAGGAACATTAATAAAATATTTATTGGTAGAATCCTGCATTGTCATAATTTAGGGAAATGAAATTTTTAGCTATTTTTATTGGGTTTGACACTGTTCTTATTTTAATGTATAACATTTAGACTTGATTGCAATGCAGCGATCACACAGGTATTTGTTTTAAAAGCAAACTGCAACAATTTCAGTATTGAAATCATTAAAAAAATGTATTTTGATACCATATATTAAAATATTTTTAACCAAGAAATCAAGAAATAAGAGGTCAGAATGGAAAATAAAGGTGGTACTAGCAAAGCAGAAAAGAG
Organism: Polioptila caerulea; assembly: GCA_013397295.1. Taxonomy (NCBI): domain Eukaryota; kingdom Metazoa; phylum Chordata; class Aves; order Passeriformes; family Certhiidae; genus Polioptila; species Polioptila caerulea. Next base: position 1,290,116 of record VYXF01010455.1, read on the forward strand.
GGGAGAAACTTCTGAATTAGAGTTTTATGCAATTCTTAGCTAAATGTAAAGACTGAACCACAGGAACTGAACTCTTATTTCTCTAGTCCTTTTGATCTCTGGCTTCTTATTCTATCTTCTTTTAGTAATAAAATACATTTTGGGGTGTTTTTTCATGATTTTACTTCAACTTGATTTCGGCAATGCAGCAGTATTTTCAGTGATCTGAAAATCAGATCAGTGCAGTGATCTTCATGGAATTTAATGTTGAAAAATAACCTTTTATACAGCAAGAATTCCACTAGAGGAATATGTCTCTTTTGCACTAAGATGGCTTAGAATAAAGAGAAGAAGCTGCCTATGGAGCTTTAAACCATCTTATAGAATCCAGTATTCCTGTCACAGTATTCTGTGAAAATCTATAGGGATGACAACATACTCTTAAACCATACAGTATTTTTTTTCTGCAGGGAAAAAGAAAAAAGCCAACTGTAGTCACAAAAAAAAACCAAAAAAACCCCAAAAAAAACAAACCAGGGTCTACCAAGGATGATTGCTGTAATAAAGCTACAGGGCATGTTTTATTAAGCCATAAACACAACCTTCAGCCACAAAGTAAGCTAGCTGTCTTTACCCTACTCATCAAATAGATACGTTTCCAGACACTGTAAGGTATCTGAGCTTCTAATTATTAAAATTCCAAGCTATAACCTGTGCAGTTCAGGTAAGGCAGAAAATATCTCGTAATGATGTGTGCTTGATGCTGCTGATACCTATGTTGCAATATCTCAAGGAACTTTAACAGCAGTTAACGAAGTGTAATTAAGGATGACCTTGCTCTTGAGGGCTTGAGCTGTGCATACATTCTAGTGCAAAATTCCATCATAACATTTTCACTAAAGGACCTTGACTACCCTGCTCCCCTTACAATGGAGAACTGCCACTAAGGTTAGAGAAAACAGAAAAAAATATTAAATAAATATTAATTCAAAATTGAAAAATTAGCAGTGGTTCATATCTGCCGAAAAAGAAATAGAGGGTCTGGAAGATATTTCAAGAGACAAGGAATTATGGAGGCAGATCATTCTCTATACTTACTGTGCAAAAATTCAGCAAAGTACATACCACAGTATCACAGTGTTACGCCGTTCTCAAACTTAGAATAGCATTTCTCATACTAGAAATAAAGCTGTTTTTTTCCTCCAGTTAAACTATTGTCATAACTTTTTCTCTGTATAACTGATCATTTCCTAAAAATTCCATCTTAACCATCTTCAAGATCAAACAGTGCAGAGCAGGCTTTCCCCCTGCCTGCTTCATGCTTTCCAAACCTTTTAGTATATTTTATTTTTGTCCTGTGAATTCTGTCTAAACCATTTATATCTTCTTTAGCACCTGGTGCTGAAAGTGGAACGAGTACTCTGTGTGAGGCCTCTCCTGCTCTGGTCAGAGTGCGACAATGAATTCCTCCCCACAGTTCATGTGCAGTCTTGCTGCTAATGCACTTCAGAGTGGGAATTGAGTGTTTAGTGGCACACAGCATGGGCAGCTTAGTTTTGTGTTCAAGCATGATTTCAAAATTACTTTCCCCCGTACTGTTGACTATCTAGGTTTTCCTCAGGCTGAGGGCTCCCCACCAGGCAGTGGGACCAGGGGCTGGCCAGCCAAGGATCATTACAGCCTCCTGCCAAGAGCAGGACAACTTAGGACACTGGGGCAGCCCCAGCCCCTGGCACTGGGCACATCCCTGGGGATGGGGACAGAACGAGGATGAAGACAGGCTGAGGCCAAGCCAGGACATCAGGTAGGATGGATAGATAGGATCAGCAGGAATGAGGTCAGTCAGAGATGTGATAGCCCAGGCCTGAGCACTTCCTAAGGGTGGAAAGCAGGAGCATCCCCACTTCTCCTAAATTTCTCCCAGCTCTTTCTCCTCCCACACTTCCTCAGCAGCTGGGTTCAAGGCCATAGACCCAAGGAGTATCAGAGCTGGCCAGTGCAGGCTGCCAGCACCGCTCCTGGGGAACAGGAAGAGCAGCCACGGCACAGGACCACGTCACTTCCAATCCCACAGTATGAGGCTCACATGGCAAAGTTTTGGTAGCAGGGGGTCTACAGGGGTGGCTCCTGTGAGAAGCTGCCCCCATGTCCAGCAGATCCAATCCCTGGCAGATCCAAAGATGGACGTGATGCTGGCCAAGGCTGGGCCAATCAGAAATTGTGGTAATGAGTCCGTGATAACATAGTTAAGAAGAGAAGAAAAAAAGGTATTGTGCACATGTAATCATGACCAAAGAGGAATGGAGTGAAAGTGTGCAGGAGGAACAACT
>VYXF01010455.1:1292995-1316632 GCA_013397295.1 Polioptila caerulea
TTTTACTTCTCATTATCCTGCTCTGATTTTATTAGTTAGAAATTCAATTCATGTCTCTAATTCTAGCCTGTTTGGCCCATGACAGTAATCAGTGAGTGATCTCTCTCTGTCCTTATCTCAACTCGTGAACCTGTCATTATATTTTCTTTCCCTGTCCAGCTGCAGAGGGGAGAGAAAGAGTGATATTGGCAGGGGCTTAGCATCCAGCAAGGGTCAACACACTAAACCCACCTAAAACTAACTCCAACTTTGACCAAAAGAAGCCAAAACCTCTTCTTTTTTTTTTTTTTTTTTTTTTTTTTTTTTTTTTTTTTTTTTTTTTTTTTTTTTTTTTTTCCCTGGTGTTGAAAANTGACCACGTTGTGAACAAACTTCGTTGTAATTTCATCACTGTAATAAAATTTTGATTCATCACCACCTCTTGTTTTCTCTGCTGAACAGAAAAAGCAAGCTGAAGAGGCTTGTTGGGTTGAATAGGGCATTTCTTCTTTGCTCTCCACTGAACAAGGGGGTTATGGTTACAAAGAAAGAGGTCACCCTAGTTTGCAGACAGGAGTTCATAGAGTTTTGACCAGTTTATCAGGCACCAGCTGCACAGAGGTGATGGCTTGGCAGGCAGCTTTAGCATCCTGTTGGGAATTAGTCTGACCAGCAGTTCTGTGACAGGTATGCAGACAGATGGATTTCAAGGTGAAAAGCTATCCTGAAGCAAGTGTTGCTAAGATTTGGGAGTGACTCAGGTAGGTGAGTCGTTTTGCCATCACCATCTCATGAGTCAAGAAAATAAACTGTAATGACTCATTTTGAAAGCCCAGGCACTGGGCAATGACTGCATAGCTTATGATTTCATCCTTGTCAATTGTAGAGAAAGTACAAAGCTTGAATTCAAAATTTCTTTTTAAATAGTAGTCGCTCACTGAAGGTGAGTCAGTTAAATGATCAGTAATTCCGATACGTAAGAAGCAAAATCTGTTCGTTTGATGCCCTGATCCTTTACTCTAAATCTTATGATCCCCCATGCTTTTCTACTAATCTCCGCTGACTTTTTTGGCATTCCCAGTGACCTCTCTAACCTTTATTCCTCATTTTGAAACGTGTGCATCCTTCATCCCTTCCACCTGTATCAGTTCTATATCAAGACTTTTCCCACTTCCCTCTCTTTCTTCTCGTAGGTTTTTAATTAATCTCCTTTTCGAAAGCACTATTTTGCCCTTTCCTGTACCACTCGCACAAAGAGATTTTATGGAGTCACAAGCCCTGGACCTTGTGTACGTTTGCAATAAGTATTTAACGCGAATTCTTGTTCAAAAAGAGGAAACAAACGTTTCTCGGTTCTCCGGGGGTGTCCGCCCTTCGCGGAACGCCCAGAAGTGAAGCAGTACCTTGGTTAACGCTGCCATCTAGCGCCCCTCGGAGAAAATCAAATCCCTGACCTACTTTAGACCCGTTTAGCTCTTTCCTTGGCTCAATTACTCCAGAGCAGACATCCAGTCAAGTGTGTAAGGAGATAGCTCCGAAACTGTCATTTAACATTATATTCTAGTTTCATGGGATGAATTTAGATTTTGTTCCAAATGGAGCACTTACTAGAAATATTTGGGGGGTTTTCTCCCGTAAAGAAATATATAGAGACGAAACAACAAAAAAAAAAGAAAATTAACAATTTGTTATTTTACAAGAATAAGAGTGCTTATTCAAATGTTTTGTAGATATTTCATTTTTCTCAAATATCTTTCCCAACATCATTTTATATGACAAAGAGTTTTTTCTTATACTCAGAAAAGAAATAAAATTATAGAGAGGTGCCATTGACTTTAGGGAATGAAGACCAGACTTCTCTCAAAAGCAATAAAATAATTGCAAGGATATAGTTTTATTTTAGAATAAATCTAAAGCATGAATTTTCAAGCATTTTCAGGGTAAGAAATCTGTCTTAACAACTCATGAATCATATTCCTTTTCTCCCAGGATGACTTCATTTGTGTCTACACTCAAAGCTGGAATATTGAACAAATCTCTCTCAGGAGCCTTTCAACAGCATCTGCTTTTCTCCATTGATTTTACAGGTAGTTAAATGTTAGCTTTAAGAGGACTGGATCCTAAAACTCCAAATGCGTTCCTCCAACAGAATCCCCGCTAGATTTTTTTCCGTCAGTGAGAGACTGTGGCATAGATCTTAATCTAATAAAAAAGGACAAGCATTTGTCCTACCAACCAGTCTTGCACTGCCTGCAAGTGTTTTGTGTCAGTGCATGAGATGGCAGGCAGATAGTTTGGGGAACTGAAGAGGGATGGAAGGGTTGAACTTCTCGGGCACAAACTTGCTGAAAGATGATAAAAAATTACAACTCTGAGTGAATATGAAAGCCTGAGAAGAATCTATTCATTATCATTCTAAAGAGGTTATAATTTGTTCATTCCAAAACCTACTCCTCACTAAGAATATTGGTCTTCCTCTTATATTTCTGTGACAAATTCCCTAGAAATTCCATCTTTACTCCAACAGCAGTGTTAGTAAACAACACAGATATTTCCAGTGCAAATACTTATCATAAAGTCATCTTCCCTAATTCGTAATCCTGGAATGGAAAGGGAATCTGTTTTCTAAAAGCCTTGTTTTCATACAGTTCTGTAAAATAAATGGAATTGATATATAGAATTATGCAATGCTTTAACTTTGCTATCAGCCTAAGTATTTTAGATATTTTTATACCTAGTCACAATACTGTGAATCACTATCACTGTGCTTAGCAGCTCCTACAAAATAACAAGGCTAAAATAGTTCAGTGAATTTAATGGCTAAGCTTTCAAATACATACATTGTTTTATTCCTTCCTTCTTGACAACCCTCAAAATAAAACTAGCATTAGGAGCAGTCCAAAGAAAAGGGGATGGTGAAATGGCTATATCTATGCTTAACTCTACCATTTTGTTCACAGTGATGAGACTCGGCTGCCAAATTACAAAATTGTTGCAGGCTCAAACACAGCCTGGTTGAAAGTGGTGAAAAAGATCTCAACTCTATAAAATCTAGTAAAACATTTGATTTTATGCTGTATTGAGAAGCTTTTTATTTACACAAGGACACTGAGATTAGTAGATGAATTCGTAAATTAGTTGAGCTTAGTAAATCTCTTCCTAAATGTGAAAAGGGCAAAAAGTTATTCAGAAAGGGAAGTTTCACCATTCAGTGGTGAAAACAGGGGAGAAATACATTATTCCAGATCGTTCTTGAAAGTGGTTTTATACAACATTTTGGTTGTGGGAGTATCATACTAAAAGTTGGGAGCTGTAGATGGATTTTGAACATGATGCAGTGGGGATATTCAATACTGGAACCAGTATTAAAGGCTGGATTAATGAAATGGGAAGTATAGAAGTTAAAAATGGTAGATTGCATTCGGAGACCCATACAAGAAAAATGATGCTCTGGACTGAAAATTTAGCAGCCTTAAAATGAAAGAGGACAAAAACCAATTTTGTTTCTCCCATCCTATGAGTTGTCAGTGTAGTACAGCCAAAGCAAATATAATCCTCTCCAGCTAACAAACTGTTAGTTCTGTTGTCCTGTTGAGAATTTGAGGAACTGTGCATAATTCTGATGGGCCTGTTGAAGAAAGGGGTTGTTCATAAAAGACCCCAAAGACCCTGAAGACAAGGCTTGCATAGTTTAGTGAAACAAGAAAAAAGGATATAATTAATAGTCCCTTACTTCTCCTACAGGGAAAAAATGAACAGCTTTTTGTAAGTGAGAACTTCAGCTAATGCCATTTCTTGTGATAAAAACCAGATATATTTGTCTATTCTGCTTTGATATCTTCCAGTGAGGAGAGAATTCAAGGGGAGAAGAGGAAGTAAAAGACAAGTGTTTTTGGCCAAACAGAATGATCCCTGAGTGATCATTCCACCCAGCATGACTTTAAAACTACTTATAGTTTTCTATAAAGCTATTTTTTACACTGTACTATGAGGATCTTGGGGCTTTCACTCTTCAGCTATGCCTACCATGAGTTGAATCACAGTGTAAATGTCTAATTATATCAAATAATGTCATGTATTCAGACTGCAGATCTCTCTCTAGTCACCTAAGTGTCCCTTCAGACTCAACAGGAGAAAAGTGGGACTTAAAGGCGCATTTTATCTGCCTTGTCATAAATTTGTGCTGCAACATCAGTTAAATAGCATCTCAGAAGCTCATAGTGAATGATTAACTGAGAAATGGAGTTCTAAAACACAGCAAGCAAGATTAATCTCAGTCTATCTTTCTAAAATACACATATTAAAACACAGTCTGTGTATGGTATCCACACTCCCCAGGTACCACGGACCCAGGAGAAAATGAAAGCCACTCTGTCTGTGATAAAGACAGAACTCAGAACACCTGTGGTCTGAGCCATTTACTCAATACATATTATTTTATATTTTATATAGTGTTTACATTTTAGTATGCTGGAAGCAATATGCTTCTGCACATGCAAGAAGCAACTCTCACAGAAACAAAAAAAAAAAAACCAAAAAAAAACAAAAACAAAAACAAAAACAAATAGTTCCACAATGAATGCAAGGGCTGAAATTATTTAGAGAGTCCTTTTATAACTATAAGCTATCATCATGAGAATACAACTGGAATCAGTTTCTGTGAGTCAGCAAATGCAAAGCAATGAATGTAGCTCTGCATGCACTTTGGGAACATATTATGCCTTTTATAATTTTTGTTTACCACTTGGCATCCTGAAATATCATAAAAAATCAACGGCCTTCACCATTCACTGTGTAGGGCTCTGAAATGCTGCTAAACACTCTGATGAGCAAGAAAGAATACTGCCCAATTATCTTCATTTATAGAAACATTCTGTCCTTGAGAGTCCATTACCTACAGACTACGGGTTTGATATTTTCTTTCTTTTGCACACAGATTGCAAAGGGATGAACGTTTTTCTGTGTTTGTAGCTGTGATTACAAATTATTTTAACTTTCTTATGTTAGTTGAATGTAAACAACAATGCTAAAGCCTGTGGGGAGACAGACAAACATATAAGTGACAACTTTCCTCTGCTATCAAGGGTTGTTGAATTGATTCTAAGATGAACAATAAAATGACACTGGGTAACATAGACAAATAATATTCTATGAACTATGTATAACTAATAATTGTCTGTTTTTATAGCATATAGTATGTAGGTCATGGGAACTCTCATTTCTTTTAAGTTTCTTTTTCTGAATTCAATATGAAACAATCACAATTATCACTGTGAAATCAGTGTATACAACTACATATTCTTGAAAATAAAAGAGATTAAGTGCATATATCTCCACTATCTATTTCAGGATTTTTCGGGAGTCAGAAAAGCCAGATTTTCCAGCATCTGATTTTTTATTTTGAGTAGCATATGAATTTGCTTTAGGAAATTCATTTTCCTAAGTTAATTTCTTGTAATGTCCAATGAAGCTCAGAAAGAGAAGTCATGGGTTTGTGAACACAGTGACTACCCAAGTCACCTGTGATACATTTAATTGAATAAAATCCCACAACCTAATAAATAAGGCAGCTATCCTTAAAATGATAGTCCTTGAATTTCATAAATCTTATTGCTTTTTATTAAATGAACTAGATTAAGATACTATTCCTTACATAGACACAAAATATGACATACATCTGAGTAGAATACAACATCTGAAACAAAAAAAAAATCTTAAGCATCAAGGTTTTTTTCATTTTTGGAAACACGGTTTTCTGATACAGTGACAACATAAGAGCTCAGCTATCAAAAAAAGCCATGTTCTTGTGAGATACTGTAGTACTGCTGTAGAGCAGCATATCTCCTTAAGCAAAGTGATCCAGGCATGTAATTCCTCTGAGATCAGTAATAAAGTCCTTGTTTATGTCAGTTGAGGAGTTAATCTAATATATGAAAGTTATAAATGAAAATATTTAATTATCTTCTACTAAGCTGTCTAGTTAACAATGGCCTCATATCTTTTTTTTTTTTTTTTCTTTAAACCGAACAATTTTATTCCTTGCATTTCATTAGATTAGAATGCTGTGGGTTTTTTGAAAAGAACACTTGTGGGAGAGCAGAATGCATAATACAGGACTATGTTCTTTTTAAACTTCCTACAATCAGCAGCTCCTTAGTTCAAAAAAACCCAAAGACAAACTGTGCTTCTGATACCAACCCAAATGTATTTACATGAACATTTGTCCAGATTTACTGTTGATTTATGAGGTCAATAGGTTTTTTTGAGATTTTTAAGAAAAATAACTGAGTATGGGCATTTTCTTCACCATAAAGTATTTGCTGATTAATCAGAAGAAGTTTAGGGGAAAACTCCCGACTTTTATCTTGAAATTAAATAATAAATTATTTAACATTTTATATATGTAAAAAAAGAAAAAAAAACTTAGGAACTTACATTTCAATGTTCTGAACTGACTACTAAAGCTATTGATAATATCTTGGATCCTGGAAGTTTTCCCATATCTACTTTACATTTGTGTGTTATGCTAATTAATAAAATTGTATTTGTTGTAAAATGTAATGTGTCTCTAACTACCACCACTATTCTGTTGTTTTGCATGATCATCGAAAAGGAAAAGGAAAAGGAAAAGGAAAAGGAAAAGGAAAAGGAAAAGGAAAAGGAAAAGGAAAAGGAAAAGGAAAAGGAAAAGGAAAAACTCTGGATCAAGCCAGTCAGTTACAGTCATCTGAGCTAAATTCTAAGAAAATTCCTCTTTGATCTCCTATCTTGTCCATGTTACCCTGCCTAAAAATTTCATAGCTAGGAACAAATACAAGTTATGGCTAATGAAAAGATACAGGCGATGAATTTACATGATCAGAAGCAACTTGGATGGACTTACTCGGCACTTGGTTGGGAAAAGAGAAAATACTTGCTTTTCACAGCTTTTTTCCAGTTATTTATAACTTTGAACAGCTGGAAAGAATTTTAACAATTGACTACAACTCTCCAATTTAACAATAAAATTATTATACTGGCCTTCCGCAAATGAAAATGTGCTTTTAAAGTCCTTTGAGATAAAACATGAAAATGAATCAATCAATATTTTAAGCCCCAGTGCAAAAATATATATTTTTTTTAATTAACTAGGAGTTTTATGAAGCGAAGACTAAGGAAAGAAATACAATTCAGCTATCTCATCACTGCTAGCACAAAGTGCCAGCTTAGAGCAGACATGGCCAAATTAATAAAAACTTCACAGCTTGTCTCATGTCATTTACTCCATAGAAGCCTGGACCATTGTTTCAGCAGCTCTTAGTAGTGTAACTTCCCTGGTCTGCAGTTTAAAAAGGACAACTTTAAAAGAACATGTGTTTCTCTAAATTCTCTCAGGAGTTTAAACCAACCACAGGGACTTTGCTCTTGGTACAGAGACCAAGCGCAGAACACTTCAGCTCCAAAGGGAGATGTGTCAGAAAGTTGTGAGAACACCAGGATATCATGGAAATTGTTCTATGACCTTCACAACGGTGGAGACAAGTAAAAACTACTGCAATTAAGAAGTCCAGCAGAAACAAAGTGACAGAAGTCGAACTGTGTATCTCTTTTGATCTCTGTAAAGTCCTGATGCAGAGATAATAAGAATGCAGACCAAATTCTGTCACTGTGATGTTGAGTTTCAGGAGAAATTCACAGTATACATATCTGCAAGGGGATAAAGACTGTGTCACACTGCCAGCATCAGCTCTAACTTTAAGGTAACTATTTGGTCCATTATCTTCTGTGTGATGCATTATGAAAATGATGTTTTAATGAAAAAGTATTTGTATGTCGATAAATATCTGCACACCAAAATCGCATCTCTGGGTATTTTTTAGTTGTACTCTTAATAAATATTAAGGGTTTAATATTTCTTTTTAAAAGAATATGAAAATTACGCTTGGTTAAAAATTGTAATTAGAAAAACTCTTAAAAGTCAGAAGAACATAAAAAGTATGAAAGAGATGCAAATTCCAAGCAGCTATTTCAACATCTACCCAAGAAATGATTTTCACTTATTCTGATAATTAGAGACTTCTTAATTGCTAAAAAGATTAACTGAATTTTTTTTTTTCCAATTCTATTTAAACTGAATCCTGGAATCACTTTATCTCATGTTTGTTTTTTTTTCCTCTAACCAAATTTTTGATGTTTTCTCTACTCAAATTCTTGTATTTTTTCTCATATGCAAATAGTCAAATCTATCCAGAAGCATTAGTCATATTTATTATCCAAATGATTGCTGGAAAGTTAAGATCTCTCTAAACCGCTCAGTTTTGAGCACTGCTAAGTTTTACATCAAAACTAATATCTCTTCTACTATCTCAGCCTAACCCTGAGATCCCAGAGCTGAGGCTCTGTGCACGTAGTGCCTGAATTGTAGTTGTAGAGCTGCCAAGGATGATTTCGGATGTGCTGATTACATGCACCCTCATGCACGCACAACTCAACAATTCTAGAAAATGTGATCTTGCATAGGCATTCAAAAATACTTCTTAAAATTGTATTTCAAATACTTTTCAAATAACCTAGGGTCTTGGTCTGAAAAATAGGTTTTTCACCAGTACTGATCCAGAATATTATTCTTAATTTAATGGCGGGGGGATGGGGAGGGTAATCCTCCTAAACTTTCTCTAAACAGCATAAATCCTGAAGATGCCCTGGATTGCCCCGCTGGACTCCATGTGTTTTCCCTCTGTCCCGGTAGATGGCAGCCTCAAGAGGCTCTGGTTTGTAATGACCACTCTTCCAGGCTCAGAAGGGAGCTTCACTGTTACATAAAATATTGTTCAAATACCCAAATGTAAGCGATTTTTTAAGACATCCGCTTAAGCTGAACAAATTCATGAATACTCAGCCTCAGGTTACTGTCAATTATTTAACAGAGTAACTTCCCAAAACAATTTATTACATGTGGTGGATTTCTGATATGTGTCCACTTCACAAATCCTGTGCTAAGGAAACAGTCTTTACTACATCCCACACAACATAGTCAGTCTTACCCTTAAAATAACTAAATGTACTTTCAGAACTTTGTTAAGGGCTTTCAATCTCGTGTGTAGACAGACTGGCCTTAAATGACACTGAAAGAACAAAAACTGTGACTACTCTCTTAGCTGCAAGAAAACAAATAGTAAAACTTTTTTTTCCCTATTCCTACATCAATTTTTAAAAGTTTATTCAGGATAAAAATTCTTGAAAAGAAAACGCACTCTGAACTTAATTTTTTTTTTTAAAAAAAAGGATTAATAAATCAGTTTCTTGCAAAGACTGTGTACCTAGAGAGGTGTTGTGTTAATTCAGTGCTCCCATGTTCCCATTCCCAGCCTGAAAAAGTATCTGATAAACAGGTTTTAAACTTAGGATTTTGTGAGTTGCCACTGTGCCCAAACTCCCATTACTGCTAATGGCAGCTACCTACACACTCTCTGGATTTTTTTGATGTTTCTTTAAATTTCCTTGAAAAGTACATTATCTAAAGCACTTAGCACAGTGGTAGCTAACAGCAAGCACAATTTAAACAGAGAAGAACTAGTGATTTTTAAAGCAGATTTCAGTTTGTCTGCTTGACATGACTCTGTGTATCCACCTTTTTTTCTCATTTTTTTCTCTGATGTTAAACAGTTTAATTTACACTGAATGTATAAATGCTGCAAAAAAACAAAATTACCTCAAGAAATATCTTATTTTTCAGTTTGGAAAAGTACTAAGATTTATGGCTATAGATGTTTCCTATTTTAAAGTTGTTAAACTCCATTGACAGCAGAAATTTTGAGCATTGTCAGTAAAAGAGGAACCTGACCCTCTTTGTTTAAGCTGAAAAGCCTTGTCCTACCAGCCTCAGCCAAGGAGCTCTAGTCATGTGGAGAATCTCCTCTTAGTTATACAGGGCATTATATAAAAATCTTTATACACCTTATGCTATACTTTCCTCAGGTAAGCTGCACAACAAGGAGTAGACCAAATCCCCATATTGGTAACAACCTGAAAGGTTTTACTTGATCTTTTTCTTTTATCCCAGGGAGAACAGTTTTGCGTGATATCTATGTGCCTCTAGACATACAAGCAGAGAGGACAAACTACTGCATCACCTACAAGTAGCTATGCCTTCAAGACAACATGTTTTTACCAGATCTCTTAGGTTAATACACTTATTTAATGTCTGTACATGTCCCTTGTTCTGGTACACAACTGTATCTTTGATCATCTCCTTTTCTGCAGGCACGTAGGACTCAACAATGCCTCCTCCCAAGCCCTTGCATGGCTCAGCAGAGGTGGTAGTCTCTTACTGTGCAGCATCTTTCCATGTAAATCTTTATGAAATCATCACACAAGCGGGGCTGACAGGATTCTTTCCCCCCAAAGAACAATGCATCTCTCTTTAAAGAAGCATCTTGTGGGATCTCTAAATGAGTAGAAGAAAAAGAGGCATGGAGAGAAAAGATTATTTATTCAGAGGAACTGGACACTTTTCCATAATGTGCAAGAACGTGTTTTGGTTCAAGGTGCCATAATTAAGCGTGTATTGTTTACTATAAACTATTTTCAAGTCATATTCTTGAAAAGTGTTCCTTTGCATCTTAACCCAAATGTAAGTAGATAGTGTCATAATATGAAAAGCTATTTACAAAGATAACTTCCCAGATGAGCTGTTACTGATGCTGGGAATGAACCACTGTTAGGCTGTTCCCAACAAGAAACCAGACCAAACCAAAATAAAACAAAGAAACTTATTTCAGGCATCTCTTTAATATAACTCTGCTTATTTTTAAAGGAAGATTACAGACTCTTCTTTCTTCAAAGAAAATAAACAAGAGGCTACGTCTTTATTCATAAATCTCAGTCCAGTTTTTGGTCAGCTCTGAGCCTAAAAGGAGCTCTCCTTATCTCTCTCTTGGCTTCCTCCTGGAGCCATGCTCCCACTCTTTCCCTCACTCTGGAGTTTTTTTCAGATCTGAGAAAACATACTTGATTACTCATGGCTATGGATGTGCGAACACATGCATTGCTTTGTTCATTTTAATTCAAATACAGTACTGGTCATCTCCATTTATGCAAAAAAAGTATCTTCAGGTACTAGAGCCAGCTAATGTTCAATGCTAAGCTATGACTGGGCACAAGTGTCCTAACAATTCAGTCACAAATTAAAAAAGGTGCTTACCTGCACCTTCAAACAGTAGGGCAGAAATTAAAAAGTTATTCTCTGCATGAGCCTGGCAGCAACATCATTTAACATAATTTAGGTTAGAAGGAGTTTGTTCTATTATATTGTTTAGCTCTCACTTAGTGTCTTCATCTTTTATGCAGAATTAGTCACTTTCTAAGGTGATGTGTTTGTTGCCTAAATTGGACACTATCTGGGGCACATCTCATCTATCCTGCTCATGTTTTCTTCAGATTTATTTTCATATGCTGCTGTGATGGTTTTGTCTCCGTCTTACGCTCAAGTCCATATACCAGCAAAGCAGTCACTGGCCTTTAACTCTGGGCACATGAGCAGACTTCAGGATATTTCTCTTAAAACAGCTCTGCTGGAGCTGTCTTTACAATGCCTTTAAAAGTTTACCTTCGGAGGAAGGATGACTCTCCAAGGAATGGTCTCCTGAGCTGTCGATTGGAGTGGATTGAGACATGGCTCATCAAGATGGAAAAGGTAAATTACTGCTATCAGAGTTGAAATAAACAAACAAAGCAATAATAATAATGATAATAGCAACTAGAGCATCAAAGTTATTATTTGCATATTTGACTATAGCATACAGTCATTTACTTTTCAGGGCCTATTATATTTTTGTATTGTTTTAGCAATGCTAAGCCTTGGTTACAGAGTTAAACTATTTCCTTGCCAATGTTCTAGGCCTAGGCCTTTATTTTTATATTGGTTTTGATTTAACATCAAAGGAGTTGAAAATATTTGAGTCTTCAGGCAATCTTGTAGGTCTCTTAACTCAAATATAAACTACCTACCAAAAAAAAAAATCTCCCTTCTAAGTACTAAAACTCCTGTAGCGGTGGGAGATAGGGGAGATGACCAGAAAAATATTTACAATGAACAATTCTTTAGAAATCAATTTTTAAAAATGAATATGAAAATTAGTCTAAGCTATTTGGTTAAGAATACCTAGGTTGGGAATGAGAGAGCAGCAGATATGTTTAATTTTTTTGTATTCACCTCCACGTGTTTAGATCTCCTCTTTGGTGCGACGACAAAAGCCACTTTCATGACCTTTTTTTCAGATTTTATTTCCTCCTGTTCTATTGCTCTACAGCTGAGAACTGTAGAAAATGGATTAGAAGACATGGATGAGAATTTCTTTGTGTTTAGAAGGAGCAGTTTAGCAGTGAAATAAAAAAGAAGCCGATAATTAGCAAGTAATGAAGAAAGAGATGGTAATCAGCAAGCTTTTAAGCCCTTGAGTTTTGCTATGATGCACTTATCTCGCATGTGATACTGTATTGATTTTCCCTTCTTATTTTCACAGTCTACCTACAGGTAACACTGTATTTCCTTGTCTTCAGAAGTTTTGTAAAGGAAAGTTTTCCATCCTGTCAGTGATGGGACCGCCCAAAATGCCTTTGCTATATCAAGTTACAAGAGTATTTATTTACTGGAACACAAATTCATAGTAATAAACACCTTTAGTTCTATGACCACAGGTGATATTTCTATATTATCTCTCTCACTACTCTTTTACAAAAATCTTCACATTAAGGTATCAGCCTGTTTTGCAAATATCATTTTCCTGATGGAGTTCCTCTGAAATTCACATCTTTTTGAATGTTCCAAAATGAAAGTTCTCTTTTAATTTTAATTTATTTTTATTCCATGTTGTTACTTACATTATGTTTTTCCTCTCTTTCACAACCTGGTACTGTTGTTGGAGGACAAGCAAGTTCACTGAAAATGGGACAAAACCAGTCTGATTAAAGGATATAAATAGTTATTTAGCAGAATGTCTAACATTCAATACAGAATCTATAATAAGCATAGCATGCAAGTCACTAAAGATTGTTGCATGAGTACAGAAAATTTTGGTGTTTAAACATACCATCATTTAATCCAACTGTCAATGATGAAAAATTAATTCCTTCACTTATCTGGGAAATGGAATTACCCTATGGATAAAATTATGATTAAGACTATCCCAGCATATCTCTTGCCATGCCAATTATTCCCTCTATCCCTCTATCTATGTTTATATGCATAGACAAAGAAAGACTCATTTTTCATTCTGTAAAATGAGAGAATGAATACCCTCTAATCCCATATGGTACTGGGAATTAGGGCTATTTCTCTAACTTGAAAATCATGGATTATAGTAAAGTAAGGGAAAGTACATTTGCACAGAGTAAAAGTAACCTATGTAAATGAGGTCTTTAAGTTTCTGTCATCAGGCTTCTACTGATGACATGTGCAGTTTTATACATACATATATATGTATATATGTATATATATATATATATATCTAATGTGTCTATAAATAAGAGGATGTACACAGATGACATGAAGAAGTCAAAAAATACACCATCATATGCTGATTTCTCAGTGTCTTTACAATGTACTCATTGAGCTTGTTTTTAACAAATTCAGCTACTTCTTGTGAACTGAGACCCATAATTTATATATTTATATATTTATTTCCATATGCTATTGAAAAACAATCATTAATATAGTCACTGCAACTGTTGGATGCCTTATTTATCTAGAATACCATTATCCAAGCTGCATTAGTTAATTTTATCTGGACAAACAAAACATCCTGTTTCCTCCTTTTCTATTAGCTAAATATACAGAATGCATCAGTTACTGACTATTTAAAGAAATGAGCAGTGCAAGCAGGACAAGTTTGTGCAGTCTTGCTTTATTTTATGAACACTTAATAAACCACAAAGTTCTTAAAAGCTGCTAGCTAGTAAACTATGAAGAGTCACCTCTTGAGACTAAGAGACACAATTCACTGTGTTGTGAATGCATTGATCTATGTCCCATTGAGGACTTGTCAAAAGAAGAGAAAAAATGTAAAAGAATTTTTAAATTTTATTTCTTAATTTTTTTTCCTTTGTCAAACTAATAGTAAAATCCTTCATTTTTAAGGTATTTTGAAAAGGAATATTTTTTTAATAAATTCTGAGATTTACAGGAAAAATATTTCAACTAAACAAAAAATAAAAGTGCTTGTTCAAAGAATGTCAATACACAACTTTTTTTGTTTTATTTAAGAGGAGGAAGTTATGATTTCTTTTTGTCTATAGAAAATTCTTATTTATTTACAATTTTCTGATTCTGAACAAACAACAGGGGATGCAAGAGCAATTCAGTATTGAATACTACCCACAGTCCCCATATCATTGTTGTTAACTACCTTATTTATGAAAAACAAACACCCCTCTCAAACTTCTTTCACCACTTTTTTTTTTTTTTTAATCAATTAGATTTATGATATTCTCCCACCTTTCAAGACTTTGAAATATGATTTACTTTTGTTTGTCTGTAGGACATATATAAGTAGATGACAAGCCTGTAGCTGATACAATCCAGAGTAATCAAAAGTCTGCATGCATGCACCAGCAGTGGTTTGGAGCATTACAGTAGTAAACTAAAATCTTCATAAAACAAGAAAAGAGAATCATGACTCTTTAATATCCATGCAGCTTCTTTGAGAATGTCTCTAGAAAGTCCCTTCTGTGAGTCCAGGTATTGTCTATGCCTCAGTTCCTTCAGCATTAAAAATCAAACAATAGTTGCTCCCATGCTATGCTCAGCAGCAAGTTAAAAAGCCCAGATTCTGATTTTCATCTCAACTACTGTATTAAATTTTTATTCAATGCCTAAATATCTTTTCAGATTTAGTAAGAGTTTTGCTACTGATTCAATAAGTTGTGAGTTGTCTGTCATTTAGTTGAACTGAAACCTCCTCTTCTCCTGGAGACAACGGCCAGCAGCAATCAGATCCGGTGGTAACAATGATCTTCTGGCTGTGATTGACATGCCTTTCACCACATCCTTCAGTGTTTCCAGATTATAAAATTATTTGGTTTTGAGGCTTCAGTTATGAAATTAAAGCAACAGTCTTCCTTTGTGTTTACTTGGTTAAGTTGGAGGGGGTAGCTAAGCTGGTTAGATACCCAGCTAATTAAGGCTGAGACCTGTTAACGTCTTCAAGATTAAAAGGGTCAAAAGGCTTATGAATATGGAAACATACCTGGATAGATAAACATATAAGTATATATAGTTCAAAAGCTATCAAATTATCATTATGGTGCCAATGGAGATAACATGCTCCACAGGACAAATTAAGTGTACTTAGCTTTAATTTAGTAAAGACAATAGAGAACCAATTATTGCTTTTTTCAACTAGCTCTAGTTACAACAATTAGGCATGGGGGAAGGGAGGAAAGAGATTAAGGTCTCCAAGGACAGGAAGGGGAGTACACCCAGATCTTACTGGCAAGTAAATATGTTGGAAACTAAGAATCAACTATAGTAAAAAAAAATCTGAAGCTCTAATTCTTTAATGAATAGGAACTTTTCAGCTGTTGAAAACTGATTAAAAACAATACCAAATTGGAAATGAGCTGATTTATTCCATTGTAGTCCATAAACACAACAGCTAAATATTTCCATAGAGTCATTAACTCATGAATGCACAAACTATTCTGCAAAGTACGCAGTAGTCCAGTCAACAGTTGCAAATGCTTCAGATACATAATACTGGCAAACTACTATTGCTATGGAAACCTTAATTTGTATTCTCCACTTATTTTTATTTTAGGTTTACCAATCAAATAGCCTACAATATAATTTTCTGTTGCACTTTCTCTCCATCACCCTCCATTTAACTTAAAAGGAAAACAAAAATTGTACTTAAAGGTAGTTTACCACAGCAAATTATGCGAGTACTTTTCTTTTTCTGTCAGCTCACAAAATATTTGGGTTTTTCTTCTTTATTCAAGTCTGTCTCTTAAAATGAATGTATTTTTCCCACTCAAAACCAAAAACTTTTAGAATAAATATTCTGATAAATTACAGATAATGTGCAGTAGCTCCACCAATACATGGCAAACCCAAACGATCAAACTAGATACATGCTTCCACTGTGAGTATTGTGTTGCCATGCACTGGCACTTCAGCTTTTCCAAAATAGATTTACCAGTCATGAAGAGAAGCCTCTGTGTACTGCATACACGGTATCCTGCATTGAACTAATGCCATCTGTAGCATCATGATATCTTGGACATGATTTTTTAAAGTATTCAACACTATTCCCACCTGGGAGTTCTCACAGGACACATTCTAGCTTAGCCGATGCCAAGCACTTTTGCACACATGCAAATCAAAATCTATCAAATTATGTCAATGCAGAGACAAACCTCAGCACCAATTCCTGACTTCTATTTTGCAAATTAAGACACATCCCTTATGCCTGCTAAAATCTGAGCACAACTTCAGATTGTAAAACTTAACTACACAAATTGCTATATGTATCATGTCATTCATAGAAAAAATAAGGAAATAAAATCAGTTGTCTCTGGTCCATGTTTCCAGCACTTCTGGTTTTGGCTTCAGGATAAACACAGGTTTATTTGGTGTCTCAGGCTTGGTCAGTGGTATCTTTTGCTTCACAGTGCTCTGCTTTCATTGCTTTCATGTTAACTAATCATTAATTAATGAAGAACAAGTAAATCCAAAACCATTAGAGAGTGCCTAAATAAAATAATGAAATAAAACCTAAAAGTCTTTGTGAAGTCTTATTACACTGGTAGAAAAAGGCTTATTTTTTCTGTTAAATCTGAAACTCTCATTTTACTGACATGTAGTTTTCCAAGAACAAGAAATCTACAATTTGTGAAAGGGAAATGAGAGTATTTTTCAGCTTTTCTGCTTTCTTTATTCTCATTGAAATTCACAGCCTTGAAAGAATTCAATTCCAGCTAACTGCCTGCTATTTCTTCTAATCATTTCACATGTTTCCTTAACCTGGAATATCACAAACAGGAAATGCCTTGCCACTCTCTTCTAAATGTGTTTTGGTATCTGGAGGCAATGATGTTGGCAGATAATACATCAGTGCAGATGGCAGTTGGTGTTCAATGTAAACCACAGGTCAATGTGCCACACTGTTAGTAGCTGTAATAAATTATAAAGAGGAACTACCTATGACACTCTCAGGATGTGTGTTAGCCCTACATGGAATGTTTTTATCACAATTCATAAATATCTTCTTAATTACATACAAAGTGACACAATCGTGCAATAATCCATAGCTGTTCAGGATTTAACTAGACATTACTGAAGGAACAGAAAAGAAAAGCCTTCTGTTTTTTGCCACTTTAACCTTTCAGGCTGAAATGCTTGACTTAGGCAATTCATTTTAACTGCTAAAATGAGTTCTTGACCTATGTGTGAAATGTACAACCTATCTCTTAATTTCTGTATGGAAACTAAACATAAATTGATAAGAACAATTCTGGTATTTCATATAAAAAAATGTGTATGAGCTCTTCCAAGGCTGCCATTCCATTTCTTTTAGAATCAAAAAGGTTTTTTAGTACCAGAAAAAGACATTCCTATGCCTTGTATGGTAAGACAAATTGTTATTATAAAATAATTGCTTTCTTTGAGCAATACCAAACACTCAGTAGGTTCCTAGACTCTAAATAGCTCAATTTTACCATTAATGCAATGTAAACCAGCTGCTGTTCACCTAAAGGAAAGGGCTTTCCAGATACGTGTGCTTCTGCAGTCTATGCAGCATTTGGTCTGTACAACCCCATGTGTGCATGTGTGTAGTGTGATCCAGTCTGGGTGCATTACCTTTGATGTGAGGGACAGCTTGAGTCTAATTGACTCAAGGGAACAACAGTCCTGTAACCTCTTCAACAGATTTTATCATCAGCTAAATATTGACTAAATATTTTTTGCAACCATTCTTAAAGGACAGAGAAGTTTCATCAGTTTGGGTTAGGTAAAAAACTTCTGGTGCACTACTTAAATGGTTGTTCATTATTACAGACATTTGTACTTCAGTTATATTCTGAGATATAGACTCTCTTCACAGGGCTAGTAATCCACTCCCAACCAGCCTGGTGACCATCCTTTAGATTGCCTCAGCCTGATGACGTCTTTCTTGCTTTGGGTGAGGAACTGTATGCAGTATTCTGTATGTGGCCTGAAAAATGGAAGACTAAGGGGTATATATTCAGCCTCCTGGCTACAGTTACTTCAGGTCACTCTGCTCACATCTGTTAAGACATCTATCAATGCCAGACATCTCTGATTTTCCCAGAGACCAAAGGAAGGAAAGTCCTCTTGTCACAGGAGTACCCTCTACCTTGCCAGATACTGTCCTTTTTCCTCTTTTAGAAGTGCAGCAGTTACCTCCTCCCTTCATTGGACAATTTTCCCAATCTCCACAACCTTCCAGTTATCATTACTCAATGATATATGAGTATAAAATATCCCAGATGTTGCAGAGCAACAAAACTCCCATGAAAACATGTCTGGCTGGCATGATTCCCTACAGGAGGGAATCTCTGGTCTCTGTCACCCACGACTTCCTTCTGGAGCTCATGCTCACAGAGTACTTTGAAAACTCTAAGCAATACATCAAAATTTCAAAGTGTATATACATACACATATATGTATATGTATACACGTACACATAAATGTCCTTTTTTATTTAAAGCCTTAAGCCATGGCTCATATCTCTGGTCTTTACCAATTCCTAAGTGCTGGGACCAGTTTCCTCTATGTATTTCAATTTCAAGTCATCCTGAGCCCACAATGACTAGCTTTTCAAATTTCTCTCCTGTCAGATTACTGATACCTTTTACTAAAAACCTGTCAGACTCATAACTTTAGTGTACTACAAAGTTTTACTTTCTGTTCTCCACAACTGGTGTTGAACAACTTGACTTCAAAGGTCTCTAGAATCAGCTGGAATTCTCTTTTGGTGAACGTGGTATCAGTCAAATACAAAGACATTATCCGCATAGGTTGTCCTGGTAACATCTGTGACACAATTCATCAAGGAAACTTATCCACCAATACTGATATAGAATGAAAGATATCTGTTTGATTGTGTGCGTCGTACTAATTCACATTTTGCTAAAGTAGAATCTAATGTAAATGTTGGCTATTAACTACTTAGTTTTATTTAAATTTTTCCCTCTTTCCTTTTTTTTCCTTGTTGTTGTAGCATCTCTCTATAGCTATAAAATCACTTAACAAACACGAATCTGTTTTCCCTGCTTAATCAATATATATTCTCATGCTAAGTAAACTTTTTTCAAATTTGTAGGATTTTTCTTTATTTAAATTGTAGGCTTTTCAAAACGTCAATTTCTTTTGTTGCTCTGTCACAAAAATAGCATGATGCATATATTTAAATTAGAAGCAAAGAGAAGGTTCCTAAGAGAAACTAATCTTCTTGGCTCTGTAACAAAGTAATCACACTAGGAAACAAAATAAGAAAAAGAAGGGGGGACAAAAACCCCACAAAACGTATGAAAAAAAACTTTACTAACTTCATAACATTGAAGATACAGCATATCTTTTCATATCATTTTTCTTCTTGGTGACTATCTCAAAAATATTAAAACCACATATAACCAAAAAAGTCAACAGATTGAGAAGTATTCTGTAAACCATCAACCCTCTGATACAATTTGCCTTCTTAGCTTTCTCAAGACACCTAGAGACTTATTATCTGGAACATCTTGTAATCAGTTTATCGTGAGTTAAATTATTTTTTTTCCAGAATAAGATTGTCATATCCCTCCTGAGATTTCTAGAGGCAGACATAGTTCTAATGTCACACTATAACACATAACTGCAGAGTTTATATGATCCAGTTTCTTATTATGTTTCTTCCTTTTACTTTCTATTTAGTGCTTGCTCTTCAAGTTGAAAATATAATTTAAGACCTTACATTTTTACAGATATCATTGTAAATTTCAATGTAAATTATATCACAAAATAAGAGAAAGGTACAGAAAGGAAATATGTTTAAGTATTTCCCAAAAGATTCTATATTCTATTAAACAGATTATCATCTAAATAGGTAAATTTCACAAGCTAAATAATGAACTTCCAATTTTAACACTTTCCCATTCATCTTCATAACTGTCACAGCTACTGTTAATTATTTGTTGCATGCACAAGTTTATCCAGATGCTTACATGGACTTTAAATTGATTCTGCATAGAGCATAAACAGCATGCTTCTTGAGCATTTTCCTGGAAATCATTATTACTTCTTTGCATCTCATGACTTTATTATGCTGAACCTTTACATTTGGCCAAGACTTGCTCTTAGTTTAATTTTCTTCAGATCTGAAGTACAAATTTAAATATCATTTCAACAGAAAAACTACAAATCTTCCAGAACTGCCTGGAATAAATCTGAGCCTTGCCTTCAGTGATTTCATTCTTTTGTGGCTCACAGAGACCAAAGGCTCACACAATGACTACAGCTAGTGACTGATGGAAGTCCCAAACACATTATGTTCGCCAACAGGCATAAACATGTTCTGTGTTCCTACTTGCTCTAAAGATAATAAGGGCAATGGGGACTGCTCATGTAGGTTAATGTTAGAATTTGCAGTTTCTTTGCTCTCTCTCTCTCATTGCATTAACCCTAACAGCATATTCCCTTCTTTTACAGGACTTCTTTTCCTGTTCATTATTGTAGCAATCAACTTGAAAATATGGAGTGTTTGTGTTTGTTTGCATACACTCCAAAACTCTAAATTCTGTCAATGGGCTTTGCATTGCATCTTTTTCTCCCAGTTCCAACTGAATTTGGTATCAGATACAGTACCCTGATTTTCTAAAATATCCCTATTCAATCAGTAAAAGAAAGCTATAATGTCAGAAAAAGAGTGCATTTTTAACTGAAGGGATTTTGTTCCCTAGTCCACGAGATGGTCTTAAACAAATAAATAGAAAGAAGAACTTGTGCTGAAGAGCCTTTTCAATTTGCTTCAGTGTAGCTAAAGTGGCAGATGGCAGCTATCTCTGTTCTTCTCCCAGTCCTGCTCTCTGTATGTCTTCTCTCTGCTGTTCAAAGGAACTCCACGCTCTATACAAATTCCAGAAAAAGGAATATTAAGGTGGTAGCTGAAAGAAGTGCTTTCATGAAAAGCAGGAAGCTGCTTTGTGGAGAAAAAACAAGCTCGTTGTTGATGGAACAGGACGGAGCAGGGGGCAGAGCAGCACGGGTTTGAGTGGCAACAGAATGAACCAGAATTTGAATATCACCTTAAAGCACTCACTAATATTTGACAAAGCCTAAATTACAATAATGCTGAAACAAAAAAGGAGGTAAATGTTTCTGAGTCTTTTACTACATTAAGAAAAATTTCTCTCCTCACATGCTATTTTGTTGAACAATAAATTCAGTTTGTGCATTTCCCATGAGCAATTGTATATTAATATATTGTGAATGCTCATTTTATTTTAAAAAATAATCAGTTCCATGTGATTCTTTAGTTCACTTTAATTAGCATAATAAATCCAAATTAATGGCATACATTCTGGCATGAATATCTAGTGGCTTGACACACTAATTGCTCAGAATATAAGTAAAACCAGATAATTACCTAGCTATAGTTTTTTTTCAATTTTTAAGAAATTTTTGCACAGATAGCTGTATACATTTTCAATAGGTAACTTCCACATTTTAATTTCTACCAAATATATCCACTGTAAAATAATCAAAGACTCTATTTCCTGCTGTCACTTCACTTACTAACAGTTTGCTTCTGGCATCTTTAAGGTTTGAATATTATTCAGATTCCACTTTGCTGGGTGTAAGCAATAATGACGTCCTGAACTACCAGACTTCCACTAAACACAGAAAAAAGCTAAGAGGAGCTTCTTTTTAGATTAAAAAAAATTAACTAAATGTTTATGCAAAATGAATTTGAAAAAGGTTATTATTTAAATTATTTAGAATTTTTATAATTTTGAAACAATAACGCTTCAAAGGGGATTTTTTTCCCTTCCATGTTCCTTTGCACTTAAAATTAAATTGGAGAACAGAATCAAGACACTTATTAACTCTTAGGTTTTCCTCACTGAAAATTATAAGGAAAAGTCTAATGCTCAAAGAGAAATAAAAGACATCATAAGAATGAGAAGTGCAACGTAAAAGTGGGATTCAAAAGGAATTTTTAAAATCAATATTCCAGAAGAAATGAAGGTAAAAGCATGGAAAGAACATTTAAAATCTTCAGTTTTACTCTGGTGGCTTTTTTTCAAAAATATAGCTTCTTCTTTAAGATGAACAACCATGAGAAACAGAGAATCAGTAGAAAGACAAGCCCTAAAATCCTAAAAAGAAGTTACAATTTTGAACATAAATACATATCTCTGTTTCAAAAACATTTTTTTTTTTCTTTTATCATTTAAAGCAAAAATGAATTCAAGGTCAAAGTGTTGACTAGAATATTTTAGTGGGATTTAGCTTTCTCACTAAGTTTATACAGCTATACTGCTGCAATACTATTTATCTTTGCAGCTGATCAGGAGATATGCACCTGAAGGAACACATAGAACTACTGTACCACCCATCAATTGGAAAAGTTAGAGGTAAAAAAAACCCAACAATGCCAAACAAAACAGGTTTAGATGTCCCTTTATGTGCTTTTCTCCATATGAAATGTTCTAATCATCTGATGAGCTGGATCAAATAAATTCTGTAATCTCAAAGCTTTTTTTTTAAAGCTGTTTGACAAAGACAAATATGAGTTACCAATATTTTTGTCTATAGTTTTATCCATAAAGAAAATTCCTGCTTTATTTTATGCAAGCAATCAGCTGAATCTAAGGTTTTATGAGGGTTTCTTTTTCAATTAGGTAAAGAAATTTTTTTTGTTACTTTCTTTCCTCTAAATGTCAACAAATTAAAACAACTACTGTTGCTTAGAATCCCAAATCTCATTTTTGCTAGCACTCTAGTCTCTTGTGCCTAAAGCAGCGTGTTGCAAGATAAGGGCTTATATTCACAGATTCACAAAATATTCTGAGTTGGAATGAATCCACAAGGATCATTGGGTTCAACCCCTAAGTAAATGTGTACGGGGATTGAATCCACAACCTTGGTGTTAGTACCTTGCTGTGTTCTGTCTGTGGGTCTTTCTCGATGCCTTCCATAGGTGGGTAATTTTCTGAGTTTGTATGCATTTAGCTCCAGCAAATATTGGCACAGTGTTTCATCAGAATTTCTGTTTTATGGAAACTCCTTCTAACAAAATTTACTTCCACCTTTGGAAGCTGCTCTGTGTTTTGAATGCTGGCCCCTGTTTTTCAGTCATCTATTCCACAAACCAATGTATTTACCTCTCACATCTGTCCTGGACATATGGCAAAAGCTGTGTCCATAGGCTTCAGAAACATTTCCATTGTCTGAGAGTGGACATCAAGTTGCCCATAGGGTTTCAGGGTAGGCTTCTGAAGTACAGCAGGGATTGAAAGCTTTTTCTTTCTCAAAGGAGAAGCTTTTGCTTTTCATTTCCATCTGCAGCAGCCCACACTCCTACAGCTTACCTAAAACAAGTGCTGGTGATAATCTGATCACAAGATAAACTGATTTACCTCATTAAAGTGGCAAAAAAAAAAAAAAAAAATCCCTAA
>VYXF01010455.1:1316675-1329336 GCA_013397295.1 Polioptila caerulea
ACAAACAAACAACCAAAAACCAACAAGAGCTGCAGGGAGGTTAAAGGTTCAAAATGTTAAAGCCAGTAAAAGGCAGGAGTAAATAATTCAGCCAAGAGCAGGGACAAGTACAGGAAGAAAACAAAGAAGGAATCAAATGAGCTTATTAAAAGGTGGGTTTTTTTAAATTTAATTTTTCTTTTTCTGTTACTGCTAGCCAGTAATTTGGCACAAATGTAAAGAGAAATCAAAACAAATTAAACTGAGCAGGCATTGTCAGCTCATATTTAACTTTGATGTCTGTTGCTTCTACAACAGACTTAAGAAAGGATTGTATGTTCTTTTTCCAACTATACAGACTATTCTAAGAAAATATATTGCCTCTACATTCACATCACATCTTTTCTCAGTACAATTGACAGCTTGATTAGCTGATTGTGACTCCTAAGGCTGCCTGTAATATGCCAAAGTATAGATGAGGCAATAAAATTTTTAATTTTTGTTGATGGTGTCAGTTACAGTTGAAGGCAGTAAGACAGTAGCAGCTATGTTCTCCTTTGCAGAGACAATGCCTCTGTCAGAGACAGATCCTCCATCAGAGGATTAGGAGCTGTGACAGTTTGCTGAGGGTAACCAGTACTGCTTTGATCTTCTATGAAAAGTTGCATCTTCTATCACCAGTGTGTTGGAAAGCTCCATGCTGATTGCCAGTTGCTAAAGCTTCTGTAAGGAAGCTTCAATCCTATCTGAAGTGTAAGAGAGGAGATCCAGATATGACTAAGGAAAAACAGATATGAAATGTTTGAAGATGCAACTGAGGTATGGGGTTCTTTATAAATGGGGAGTTAGCTGAGAATCTACAATTAAAACGAGTGCATCAAATAATTGCAGAAGTCTTAGCTAACTGACAAGACCTGAAAATTCAGCTCCTTACAGGGAAACTGTTAATACTTTTCTATCGCTGTGTGTGACAAAAACTGGAACTTGGTGTCAAGCAAAAGAAATTAATGGCTCTGATGTCTTTGTCAGGAAGTCTCACTGAAGAGAAATAGTGACAGCCTCAGTCACCCCCAAAATGAACTCTTTTAACCAACTATTCCACTTGCCTCTATTGAAAATCCATTTGACATATCAGGAAAGGTCACAGAGAAGACTGTGCCAGTGACGAATCTCACTGCTTTCCCACCACATCATAAGGCCAAAAAGTTTCCTAGGCCCTGACTATGGGGATGCCAAAGGTCATTCTTTGGAAAAGTATGTCTGAGAATCACTAAATTATTGGGGTTGGAAGAGACCTCTAGAGATCATCTGTGTATTTTACAAAATATTTCCAAACCACAAACTCAGGAGAAGAGAAAGAAATCTGTTGATCTAGGACAACAAACAAAAAGTCTTCTATGACCTCGAGAGTATGAAAGAAACAGTTTTCAGATTCTACATGCTTTTTTTCATATGTGCATAAAGCACCACTGCATTTGATTTGGTCTATTTTATCCGTGCTATTTTAAAACTGCAAAATTCATTGGTATGGTCTCAAAATTGCATTAATGAGCAACTGCTTAGTTGAGCAAAAGACACATGCTGGGGCCAGTGTTAAACAGAAACTGAACCCATCAAGATTAGGAGGTAGTTTGGGTGACAGCTATAGTCTTTCTGTTTGCCCTTGAACATCTACTATGCATTTCCCAAACCCATTTTAAAAATACCAAATATTTGAATTTCACTGCTTTCCCTGAGAAATCATTCCACAGCCTAATAAATTTAGCTGTCAAGATGTAAAAGACTAATTTTGAATATTTTCATTTTCTTATGTACAGTTCTGCCTACATTTACTCTCAAGCCTAAATTAGCTATTTTTGTATCCTGAAAATTTGCTTCAGAGTTTTGCTCTTCTAGCATTGCAAGTTTTAAATGATACATAACTAACCTACATCAGGGACCAACTGGAAGTACTAAAGTTGGAACTACTGACTGTTTCTAAATATTGTATAACCTTGAGAGAATGAGAGGAAACACATTTTCTTTCAAAGGCTTCTGCAGAGAAAACCCTCTTAGCATGTGTCAGATTACATCTCTGACATCCCTCTGGGTGAGCCTCAGCACTGTTTAACTTCCTTCCAGAACAGTATGTAGCTTGATGTAAATGTTTACTTTTTCTTTTTTATTTTTTTTTAATTAAATTGTATGCAGTTTTTTCCCATAAATTTCACTACAGTGTTTTTTCTAGTGTATTGTATTTAATATATGTTGAAAGTGCTTTTGAAATGAAGTCTAGTCAACTGGAATGAATTGTTATTTTGTATTTTATTTCTCTCAATCTGAAAATAATAGCAAAAAATTTATACATATATTTAATATGATCTTCTGTAAATCAATCTTGCAGTCATCCTTTAGTCAGAAAAATACCTAGAACAATTTTTTGTGTTTGTTGTATTTTAAATAACTTTGGTCATTCACTTTGTGCTTGACTGCTTCGCCTTTTATTATTTGGCACCATTACTGCCTACTCATAATCTGGCATTATGACTTCAGACTCCACTGGTTGAATTAATTCTTTTTTTTAGTACACATATTGGAAAAGTAAACAAATTATTCTGTCATATGATCCCTTCAACAAGTCAGAAAAAGATCATCAGGAAGTAAAAGGATTGATTTATGCTAATTTCTCTTTTGCTTTACTAGTTACAATAAGATTACAATCTGAAAAAAATAATGAAAACAGAAGGTTACCTGAAACATAGTACAGACACAGTGCTGTGTCCCAGCTCTTTGGAGCTTCAGTGGTACGAGAAGGGCCAAATTTCTTATTTGATAGCAGCTAATAAATTAATACATTTCATCTGGTCAGCTTGATCTAATTTTAGAAATTAGGGTCTGTCATGAAGTCCAGTTTTGGGTTATCCAGAAGGAGCTGATTCCAATTCAGAGGGCACAAGGAGGTTCTATCAACTGATTAGCACCTGCCTCTGGTCATCATTGGCTCAGATCTTGAAAGGTTCACCTTTAAACAGCTCCTTGCTTAAAAGCAATTATACCCTTTCTGTGGGTAGTGAGATATCTCTTCTCATACTTTAGTTCAGAAAATTAAGTTATTAAATGTATTTTTCAATACTCAAAATATTACTATTAAATTAATACTTTCAAGTATTTCTGTCTTGTTCTAATGCAGAGAATATTATCACTCTACCGTGCCTGAACTGAACTTGTTTCTTCACAAATCTGTGGGTTTGAACCTATATTTCTGTGTTTAGTTTAACTAGAGGAAACCTACTATGTTCCTATAAAATAGGATGTCCTAGTACCCTGTTAAAAATAGTAATTTAAACTCCTGCCAGTAACTGATATTAAGGTTAACCACCTCCTCAGGAATTGCATTAAGCTTGAGGATGATTGATATAACCAAACCCAATTTGAGTAAAATAATTTAACATGCAGCAGATGATATACACAGATGGGATTTCCCACTTGTGTCACTTTGCTGATAGAGCTAGTGTTACAAAAAAAAAAAAATCATACCATTTGTTACATACTTACTATAGGAACTCCCCTAAAGAACACTGAAACTGGCAAGATTTTTGTTTCAACACATTTAATCAATGCTTTTTGAGATAGAGGCAGCCTTTCTGAAGAAATCAGAATTTAATCCAACTTAATTTATACCTTTTTTTGGATAGTAATTTGTCCAAACTACAGACAAGCATTGAAAACATATTGATTTAGTTGCATTCTTTGATTACTTTTTTCAATCAACCTGTTCACCGTTGTCACACGCTAATGAGCAACTGTTCCACTCAAAGTCTTAGCAGATCATCTATAAGCAAAATTAACAACTAAAATTACACAGTTCAGAGAAAATGTTTTCAAAACGCAAACTCACGTTTTATTCTAGGTGTATGAGTTAATGTACAGAAAAGTATAAAACTCATTGACTTTCAGTGTTCTTATGTTATGGGTGTGAATGAAAATGAATTATGAAATATGAACTGGGAATTTGTAACATGAAACCCAAAATACAAAGTAACAAATGTTTACTGTTCTTATTTAAATAAATACAATTGCTTATATGAGTAGCAACGGAAGATCAAGATCCCAGTGTTCACAGTGTTCAATAAATACAGGAGAAATTACATGGCATAGCCCCATTCCCCAGAAACCAGAATAGGAGTACGCCTTGTAACTTTGTAATTTTGAGTATTGTTTTATCAACAACATTGCTTGTTTGGGTTTTGGGGATTTTTTTTTGTTTTTAAAACCACATCTGTGAGACAAGGACATTAAATATGACATCATAATATAACCTAACAAACAGAAGCACATACATCCCTTCTTGCCTGAAACCTACATGTACCCAAAAACTTAAAATCTTAAGTTCACACTGTAGGTTTTGCATCCCTCAGGCTTCCAATAAAATTTTTCCAGAGAATATGTTTGAGATTTACCTTTAAGATAATCTACTTTTTCTTCAGCAGCTGTTGGTTTGGTTTTTTTTTTTAAATCATTAACACACTTCAATTTACAATGGTGATACTGACACAAGGTACCAAACAGCTGAAAACTACCTTACCATTATTGTCAGCCATCTTATATGGGAAGAAGCAGTCGTTCATTAATTCTTGGCAATCACTCTTTTGTTCATATTCCAGATAAGGTTACACTACTGCACCTGATTTGACTTTAAAATCCTGCTGCAGAGTTGTATTTTCCTTCTTTCTGAAGCAGACTGAAATACTGAGACTGCTTTACATTAAAAGTTATGCAATCACTCTTTAAGCATCTGAAGAACCTTATTATACCACCCTATGAACTCTAGAGTTTGCTTTTCCACACCTTTCACTTCTTTGTGCAGCAGGAAAAATCTTTGAATTTTTCAGTGACAGAATATATGAAGTTTGATTTCCAGTTGAATTTCACAGTTTTATGACAAATGAGGTTTCACCAAAACCAATGAAATTCAATTGCTCTTTGCTGGCATGGTTTCATTTGGAACAGGGAGGTAGAGACAGTAGATGACCTGGTTTTACCTACGGTCACCTCTGAGGGGAAGCAATACGGGTGAATTGAGTATCCCCAGCACATTTCATTCAGAATTTGAACTGGAAATGGGGTGTGTTATGTTTTACACACATGACTGTAAACTGCACCTGCTCAGGTACAAGAGCAATTCTGCTTAGCCCAGAAAGTAGGCTTTTGGGGAATAAAAATTTGGGTTAAATCCAGCTCAGTTAAATCCATGCACATATTTGAGCTACTATCCTAGCGGTTGTAACTAACTCTCTAGAACTCAAATTAAATCTCTCCCAGTCTGATTCTTTTGCACAGAAAAAGAAAACATCTTTTATAAAACCATAATATACAGATTATCCTTCTTTTCAATGACCAAAGCCGAAACCTATCAAGTCAAAATGTGGTGTGTGGAGTGTGTAATTGGAAGTCAATATCAATAAATATTAATTTTAGTTCCTTGACCATTAATGTATTTCAGGTTAAAAATTGAGGGAAAATAAGAAAGACTTAAGTACAAAAGAAAAAGGGATGAAAGTTATAATTATAAAAAACAGAATGAGAATGAATTAGCAAATGCTGTCAGTGTACTGTCTCATAACAAGAAGAGGATAAGATATGTCCATTTGAGTGAGGAGTTCATTTTGCAGCCCAAATGATGTTAGGGATATTCAGTAACCTTTTTGCGCAATGGCGTTGAAACTGGCACCAGTAACAGACAGTACCGCACTGTGCCATTGCAGCTGGGTAGGAATCCAAGTGCTTGCTTTTTGAACACCTAACAAAGATTCTTTTGGAGTCTTTACATTTCAATGTAACTGAATTAAAGAAGTGACATGTTCCAGTTTATCTGTCATCCTTTCTGCCAATGCAAAAGCTTTACCAGCAATGGGTATTGCATTTTCCCTGGGCAGTTGTTTAGAAAACATTAACATTTTCACTATTTTTGTTTTTTAATAACTACTGTGTCAACCAAATATGTCACAATAAAGAACTGTTTTAAAAAAATATCCAAATCCACTATGAAATTCTGTGTGTACTATACCTATAAAGAACCAATGATATTAGAAACTTTTCCCTCTCCTTAGCTATATCATAAACAATTTATTATAAACAATTGAAAAATTGTTATTCTGATCATCTTTCCCTAGGTAGGGGAAAAAAATTGGAAAGGCCATTTTATAAATAAATTGTGGAAAAGACACACATTAAGTACAAGATTGCAACACCCTTACTCACTCTGAATAGTAATGTTGATCATAACTGGTTCCACTGTAGTCAAAGGAATTGCCTACAAAAAGAGGCAGCTTTTTTTATGAGGAAGAAAAATCTAGATCTAGGAAAGTAATAAGATTAAGTGATTGAAATATATACACAGATAAATATCATGGTTACATTTACTATTTTCTATAAGCTGAGTCATGAAAAGCTTTTTCTGTAGGCAACCAAGAAATATTGTGACCAAACAAGATATTTAGACAAGAGAATACGTGTCATATACTCACCAAAGATAACACACATCATCTATTTTGTTCTGTTGCACCATAGAAGGAGTGCCCAAATATAACTAGTGGGGAGCTGGAACCCAAAACATAGACACAGGCTCTTAAGATCTTAGTCACAACAACATCCACATTATATCTCTTACACACAAATCTGTGTTCATTTTTTAAATTATGATGTCATCACTTATCAGCTCTCAAATATTATGTTCCCATTACTGCTATATTCCCTTGTTCCACAAATTGGATGTAAGATCTCATTCACTCAAAAGCCAAAATCATTTTCTGTCACAGGGCTGCACTTCTCAGGATTGTAGCTTCACAAATTTCAGCACTCAGAGGGATCTAATCTTATTTTCAAGCAATTTCAACTGCAATTACAATCCCACATAAATATTTAAAATTGATTTACTGGAAATTGAACCTGTTTCAGCAAGGTCTCAGTCTACAAAAAGTAAATAACAGTTTCTAAATAAATAAATAAATAAATCCTATGCAAATTCTTTGTGTGGTCCAAATATAAAAGCAAGATCCTTCTTCCTGGAGACATCTGACTATTATTTCTCAAATCTATCAGGCTTTCCTATAGTTCATCTTTGTCAACAACTTGACCAAAGTCCTCTTTAGAGGACACCTTTTCTAAATGAGAGTAAGGTAGCTGGCCACCTATTCTATCTGCCTGTTTTATTCTGGAACCTTTTCAGTTGTGCTTCCCTAGATAGCTAGAGAAAATCCTTACAGTGGGCTAGAATTTTCAAGGAATTTATTCTCACAGAAAATACATCTTTGATCTTACTGTAAAACCAAGTAGAACAAGATGCTTCATGAAAATGCAGAATCCACCCGATAGGACAGATGAGATACATGTGGAAAATAGTTTTGCTGACAACATCTTTCCAGTCTTGCTCTCTATCTAGCAAATTTCAGTGGGTTTTTTTGGTTGCAACATACTTCATTAGAGATCTTCGTCTCTAGGAAAATCCCTTGGTCACTGTCTTGAGTTAGGCAATTAATGGCAATTCCTCTGTTCCTGCTTAAGGGATCACCCCTACGTATTTTCTTTCATTTCTCTCTGCCATAAGACTATACAGTGAAACTTTCTCACCCAAGCCTACCCTGAGTGGTTGAGTGGTATTTTGGGATGGTGCTCCCTGGCACACCACCACACCACCTTGAATTTATGTTGGCACAATCTGCTCCACCTGGACAAGGCAAACAAGCACATTGGCTTTTCTGGGCTTCCACATAAATGTCTTAGACACGGCATGAAACACATATCATGGTTGTTTGTTTGTTTGTTTGTTTTTGTGGAAGGTAGTGTCAGATTGTCTTTAATTTTATTTGGTCTTCATTTCAATACCTAGGGCGCTTTTCCCATTTTATATTTCCCCAGGCGTTTTTCCTGAATCACTAATTCACTTTGGTTCAGCAGAACCAATGCCTCCATTTTGTTAAAACTACTCCCATCAGAGACAATTTTGCTATCGCTTCTGTGAGCTAAATAGCCATAAACAAATCACAAAACATAAACTGTTTCCATTCAAAAAAGAAATGTATGAGTCACTTATTTTGTGTAATTTTATTTTTTTTTCTCTAAGTGGTGTACACAGCAATAGTCCCTAGAGTTGCAAAGTTGGAGCTATTAGCATTTCACTAAATGCTCACTTTCTTCATCTTCTACTCAATGACAGACACACTATCACAGAGGTTATGTCATGCTTTGTTACCTCCTTTTTGCTCTTAAAGATCTTCTCTTTCTGAAGGTATAGTTCAATGACAGATATGAACCAGCTCCTGCTACAGGAGGTGGCTGTGGACACCAAGCCCTTCTCCTTGTTTTCCACCTGCATACCCAGCTGTGCAGGTCACACTCCTCTTCTGGCTCTTCCTGGAAATGCCCTTTTGATGGATTTCAGGCTCTAAAAGACCTGAAAACTAAGGTTCCCTTTATCATTTTAGTTTTCTGTTAATTTATCAAACAATCTGTTCAGCATGTCTGAAAAGTGCTAGAGTGGATGCAGAGGGGGACAACTGGGATGGGCATAGGGGGAGCAGAACCACCCCAGCACTTGGATAGGCAGTTGGATATTGCATTAGCCATTTTGTTGACCTATATCTACACATGCAGCATTTCACTAGAACAGGGTTCACAATCTCTACATCTGCTTTATTTACATTTCTGTCAGAAAACCTCACCTTTGTGTCCATTTGGGGTATTGACATGCAGGTATGTTTGAGCTGCGGACTCCTTTTGTTTTATTATTGGGAGGTAAATATAGGGGATTCTAAAAGATCCTTAAAAACTAAAGTTAGCATTTTCAATGAAGAGTAAAGGCTCTGTTCACATGCCTCATTTGGCGCATATTAAAATACCCAAAATTAGCTGTGTTCTGACTGATGAGGCCAATAGTAGGCGTATGCTACATATTTTTGTTGATAACAGCCCACCGCCAACAAAAAAGAGATTAAAATAGTTAAAATAGTAACCCCTAAAAAGTATGGAAAGAAATATGCAATGCCAAAAAATGGATAACAGTAAAGACACAAATTGGTATTTGGTGGCAGCATAAAGGACGATTTGCAGAATTCTCTCTACATGACCACAATATGAGATATAGTGCCTCTCCACTCACTTCCACTGGGAATATTTTATCTCTGACCATGCTTTACAACCTATTTTGTGTTTGGATGTGGTCCCTTGTCTTTTATTCATTTTTGGACCATATTACTCCCTCCTTGCTGTTGTTATTTTCTTTGAGTGCTATTGTTTTTCTCCTTCTGCCAGCTTTAGCTCTTGCTTGATGTCAAAATTTCACTGTTTGCTCCTTTCTATTTAGCAATAAAATACAGCATTTAGTTACTGTATTTGTGCCAGGCATAGGTGGAGAAAGCTAGCTGCAGGCTGCTTTTTTGTTCCCTGAACTCCTGACAAACTGAGGGCTCATCTGCATGCTTTTGAGCTGTCTGCTGTTATGCCATTATATATAAAACACAAACAGAATTTTGGCACATTCATCCATTGCTTATTCTGTGTCTGGTTCTTTTAGTGTTTTTACTGATTTACCTTGTCATGAACAACATGACACTATAAAAACAAAGTAGATCTCAATAACCAGAAAGCCAGCATTTTTCTTGGGGTTTTATTGTTGTTGTTTAACATTCTTCATTTTGTTTTCCATATTTTCTACTTATTTAAAGCAGAAAGAATAGCTGGACTTTCTACTAGCACTGCTCACTTCTCATTTAATAACTAATATCTTTCATCACATAAATTTAGCAACTGAGGCACCACGTTGGACTACAGACAAATATAGCAGGAATGCAAGTTTCCTATTCACAAAGTAAAACAGGCTGTAACTTACAATTACTCCTGTCCTGAGAGATTTATACTTCTCTTAAGTGGATATTCAAGCAGATTTGAACAACTGCCTTCCTAACTGGGCACTTCCCTCAGAAGGGAAGTTGGCTGCATCAGTCTGTATTTACCACTGTTAGTGACAAAATGTGGTTTTGCCTGTTCCTTTTTTAATCAAAGTAAAAATATTTTTTTTTCAATTATGTGTCCAGATCTTGTCCCATTATTGTCTGTAAAGAAAAACTCATTCTTGACATATGGAAGATGAAGTTTGCTTCACAGTAATCACATCAGGTAATTTCTGTTCCATACCAGGAGCAAAACATTTCATTTTCTTTTAATTTAATTAGTTTTCATGATGTACTGAGTTTTAGAAATACCAAATTTGTTTTCATTCTTACAGATTGATTGATACTTACATATTTGGCAGAATATTTTGGCAGAATATTATCCAAGTAACATATACAAATCACTGGAATACACTTCATGTCAAACTAACTTTTTTAAAGTTCCATCTGTGGATTTCAAAGTATGTCCTAAATATTAGTTAATTCTGTCTCTTTAAACCTCTGCGAAAAATTAATCCTGTTTTACAGCTGAAGAAACTTGGCCCAGATCATTACAAAGAACTTACAGATACATATTCAAGTATTCTGACTATTAAAATAGGGGACTTAGGTCATCAGATTTTTCTTCCCTTTAGCAAGCACAAAAGCAGCAACAGATAGCAACTCATAGAAAAGAAACTGAACTATTCTGATACATTTTATTTACTGTCTTTGTCTTATGTCAGAATAATTTGTAAGTTATTATCTGGCTCTTATCACTGGAAACAGAATCCCTTGGCAAAATCTGTCTTAAAAAGTATCAGAAGTTATAACATTTTCCATCACTGCTTCTAGGCAATCCTAACGATCTGTCATCTAAAATTACCCTAGAAAAGTAAGAGTTGATTATTAATCAACATCAGTAGACGGAAGCCCAAATAGAAAAACAGAGGAAGAGGTTGCTGTCTGACCCAATGGGTTTTTTTTTCTTTAAAACAGAAATACACCGTCAGAATGTTTGACTGATTTATCTTCATTTTAAACGTGCAAAAGGACATTATTCTGAAAGTCTTAACACCTTTTTTTTTTTCCCCAAGGGGAGTTTTAGTAATATGATGAGACAAATACATGGTCTTTATGAAACTTTGAACTATGCTAGGACAGACTAAGAACACAGGTGAATCTAGACTAAATTGATTTTGCTGATGAGAAGGTCATCCTTCCCTTACTCCAAGCGTCATCCTTGTGAGTATACAAGGATTCAGGCATTGAGACAGCTCTGGGGCCAACACAAGCTCATTCAGTGTAGTGCAATTCTCTGCAAGAACAGCTCCCTTTTTTGGCAATGGTCTTGCAAACACCCATTCCACTGAAATCAAAGTGATGGAAATTGTGGTGCAGACTGGGGAGGGCAGACACCACTTCTAGAGAAGCAAAGCATCATTGTCTCATGAAATATGTTAGAGGAAAACATTTGCAATTCAGTTCAAAACTTACCCAAAGCAAACTTTGATTTAAGCATCCTGGGTACACATAGTTAACAAGATTTAGGCCATTCTGTACCCTGTTTTTTGGGTAGGGATAACTGTATGCAAACCCCTGGCTCAGCTCTGACCATTTTTGCCCTAGACCTGAGATTTCATAAAGGCTCTTGGCAAAAGTCAAAAGTCCCCTTACAGGCTCCGTGACTGGGTCAAGTGAACCTGTATGGAAAGTGTAGAAGGAAGGACTTTCTGAGCTGATATTGCAGAGAGCTGTCCAGGATTTTTAGGATTGGTTTGAATCCATGGATTAAATCCATAGTACAGGTCACAATTCTAACAGCCACCTTTCAAAGCATCTGCTCCTCAAAGTCCACATGGAATTCTGTAAATTCCTGTAATTTTATCCATATGCTGATATTGTGCATAATGCTTCAGCATCCGTCCTACATTATTATTAAATGAATTGGAAATATTCCATACTTTCTAGAAAATGGAAAAATTCCCTAAGTAAGTGTAGATGAGACAGATGTACATGATGTACATGAGATCTTACAGCTCAGCTCCAAATGTGCATTTCAAGAATGATACATTTCCTGTTATGTCAGAGGTGACACAGAAGAACCAGTTCTTCAAAGGGAATGTACAGGATGAAATTAACAAAGAGGATTTTTTCAAGGGGAAAAAAGATGTTTCTCAGTGTATAACTGTATGATAACTGTTCTAGCACTAACATAAACAATCAGATTTTTTAAGGAGTAATTTATAGAAGTAATTTCTCCTCTGAATATGGAGTAACAAATCAACTCTTTATTAATCAATTCAATTTTTTCCAACCCTCTGCAGCAAAGTAATATAACTGTTATCTTCCTTGCCCTTTATCTTATTTACTACCACTCTCTAAAACAAGTAATAAGTGAGCAGATACTGTTTTACAGCATTTTACATTCAAAATTACCAAAAGTGGAAACATGTTTAAAAGATTAAGACAGTATAGTATTATTTTCACATTACAGAAATTTGCATATGGAAATATCTAACAAATTTAGTTGTCTTAGTGCAAACCTCATCTTATAATAGGTGAGAAAACATATATCATGTACCAGTACCATTCTAAGTAAAATAAGGTGACTTCATTTAATGTGGTAGACATTACAACAGCATTGCAGGCCAGATGTTTCTCAACTGAAACTGCTGTAACTCTGTTACAGCCTCATTACAGCAATAAAAAAAAGTCCTCATGCAGAGATCTTAGAGCTTTTTTTCTTTTTTTTTTTTTTTTTTTCTTTCTCTCTA
>VYXF01010455.1:1329347-1342991 GCA_013397295.1 Polioptila caerulea
TTTTGAGATCACATACCAAGTCAGGCCAGGGCTGTTCAGGGCAGATATTGAGAGAGATTCACTTTACCTGAATTTAGTGTCTAAAACTAGTCAATAGAGAGAAAGGGATGCTTTCTGGCTAAACCTGTCCTAAATGCTTAATTTAGAATGAAATTAACTACATTTTGGATCCACTTGTTTCTTTTCACGGTAAAGAATTGAAGAAGTCTGAGGTGACAGTTTCAACAATGGATGACTGCCTCTTAGAAATGTAGTTTAACCAGATGAATTCTAACCATTACTGCTATACAGCCATCTCTGATCGATAGTTACTTTTTAAAAAATACATATTTTATACTTCCTAATTAACAGTTTTTGGCATCACTCCCTGATCTAAGCAATATAAATAACAAAGATGGTGGTGGCAAAGAAAATTTGAGGCTTTTCTTAGGCATCTCACTAATTCCAGAGACAAAAGTGACAAGGTCTCAGTACTGATAGGAGATACTGATATGGTAAGTTATCCTACAGGGCTCATCTAGCAGCTGGAGATCAGAGTGCTCTTCCTTAAATGTGCATTCTTTCCTCAGTGTCAAGGGCAAGGTTTGATTAAGGAGTATGGCAATGTTTACTTCCTACCAACAGGAACAAGAGCTGTTTGAATGACTCCTAAAGGCAAATAGGGTATTCCCAATGCATTACCATAAACGTTTAAGGAGTTTAATATAGAAGTATTGCATGAAGCATATTTGGACTGCTGACCAAACACCAGTACCTTCTGCAGAAGATGCAACACTGCAACAATGTCACACTGTCTCTTCCCATAATACATCCAGGGCTTAACCACAGCTCAGCTCCAGTGCTGCCTGCACTTGAAGTACTTTGAGGCTGGACACTACAAGTGGGCTCCAGAAGTCTAAATGCACCACAGTAGTGTGATATTCTGAATTTTGGTGGCAATTTCTGAAAGTGCTGCCATTCAAACTGGGAATTTTGCATTCCAAGTAGCTAAGAGGTATCCTGGAGTGCTTTTTCCATTCTTCCTGTACTAATTTTTTTTTTTTTTTTGCTTTGTAAGTATTTTGTCCACAGAAAGATCTACAGACCTCCCTAGGCTATTTTTGCTTTACAGCTCAGCCCCTCCACTAGTCTTTCAACGTTCAGGTTTTTATCTCAAAGAAACCAGCTATCAAATTCCTCTACTGCACTCTTAACTCTCACATATCTGCAACTTTTATCTGTTTGGTACAGGGAAATCAGGTAGCATTTTTTCTACTGTCTTCCTTGCTTGAGTCATCTTAAAATCTGTAGTCAACAGTGAGCTCATCTTCATCCTTTTGCCATCTCAAAGGAAATGCCCACAGCTTTTCCACTATCAGTGTTCACCAAAGCCCACATGTCTTGATCTGTGCCTTCCCTTTCCATATTTATTAGCATCAGGTACCCCTGCAATTCTCCTAATCAGATCCAGAAGGCCAAAAATACCAGTTCAACACTTCTTAATATAAGAGGGTAAATACACAGCGCTAAGAAATCTATCCCTAAACCCACAGAATTATCCTGAGGCGAACTGTATGACTAACTCACAAACACTTGCAGACGTGTTGCCATAAAACTGCCATTTCTGCCCCTTTTCACTGCCCCCTCCCATTTTTTCTTATGGCCACACTTCACAGCTGGTGGAGCTCCCCAGCTGCAGACCTTATCCTTAGCATACTCAGGATCATATGACCAGATCATCTCTTCATTTAACTAAAGTTAGGGAGAAAATATTTTTTTTTTGAGCAATTCCTCTGGAATCCACACTGGAAGTTTCAGGGGAAGATACTATGAATAAACCTTCTCAGCTGATTTACTGATCTGTCAGATTCAGCAGAAACGAAAGAAGTTTAAAGTCTTCCAATAAAGCATCAGTATTTATCTTTATAGATAAAAAAGTCAAACTCGTGTACAGAAACAAGGATATCTCAAGTGTGTTATATAGTTGAAATAGTGTCTCAATTAATATATTTTTCAGTAGGTGCACACTAAATTTTCTAAAAGGGTATATAAAAATATATGAGCTCCAGATGTGCATGAAAGCCTTGAGTTTCTATTTAATGTTTTCAAGAAAATATAGTCTATCTTTTTATTACGGTATACTAGAACAGAAAAAGATTAGGCTAGGTTTAAAATGTATGAACAGGGGAAAAGACAAGTTTTTTACTGAGATGCCTGGAAAATCTCTATTTTAACACTCTGTTTACAGCATCTGATGTATGAAAGATAGTCCCTATCCTGACTGATTAGTTCTTCCTATATTCTTTAAACCTCACTTCTACAACAGCATCTCTTCCTTTAATAAATTATACATAATTTTCCATATTTGTATTGCTCATTGTTTTGGAAAAATTATTTTTGCTATACTGTATTTGAGTTTGTGATCAAATCAGATAATGTGATGAGTCCATATGGAATTCCAAAGTCTTGATATGGAAAAGTCACATTTCCTACAGTAATTAATATGAAAAATACTAATATATTTGGGAAATCCTTTTACTGGTTGTAAAATCCCATGTGACCATTGGTTATAGGCAAGTATTTATGCACTGAATGTAGTACAACTGGCTGTTTTTTGTTTAACTCATTTACTTCTTCCAATTTCATAGGATTTTCTTAATTATATATTAAGTTACACTTAACAACCTTCAAAAAATGCTAGTGAAAAGAGTGAGTAATTTCACTTTAAATACCTTCTGGAGACTGCCAAATTCAATGTTTAAAAGTACTGCAAACAGATTGACAATATTTCTTGCAGTATATTGCCATCTAGAGGAAAAAATGTATGTTGCTACAAAAGAAATTTGAGGGTTCATGTTCTATTTATAATTCCAACATTTTAGTGTGGAAAACACACACCATGTTTTTTAGGCAAAATGATGTGCCATATTCACAAAATCAGCTGGATATAAACACATAAGCACAAAACATGCAATAAGACATAAGTATGCAATTGTCGAATACTGTACATGATCCAATCTCACACATATATGAATATGTATATGTGTATACACATATATGTGTATATATATGTCTGTGTGTATTTATAAACCAAACAAATATTATTGGAAATTTCAGTCTGTTGCAACAAACAAAACAGTTTCTAAATAATTCACTTTGTGCATCCCAAAGCTGTAACTGATTTTCTAATTAAGGCTAAGTAGCACTCTTTTCAGGTAGTGGCACCAAAAATATTAAATTTACTGATTAGATGAATAGAAATAATTGAGATGCACTGCAGGGTAGCTCTGTAGCTACACAGTTGATTGTACCTAGAAATAAATGGGATATATGAGTCTAATACAAATAACTGAAGGCATTAGATCTGAGTTCTCTCATGAAGTATATAATAAAAATATACTGTATTCATTACCAAAGCAGTTTAGGTATTGAATTCATTTGGACTTTCAAGGTCTCAAAATTAATTAGGCACTGAATACTTTGCTGAAACAAGACCTCTATTTTCAACTGTCATCTTAAATATGACTTCTCTACAGATATTTTAAATATGAACTAATGATAAAAAAAATTTTTTACACATACAATTCCTTTTTATTAAAGGTTTCTAGCTACCTTTCAAATATTAAAATAGTAAAAAAGAAATACACTCAAATGCACAAGTGAGGGAAATAGCAAATG
Source organism: Polioptila caerulea (assembly GCA_013397295.1). Lineage (NCBI taxonomy): Eukaryota > Metazoa > Chordata > Aves > Passeriformes > Certhiidae > Polioptila > Polioptila caerulea. The sequence continues at coordinate 1,333,005 of VYXF01010455.1, forward strand.
GAGCTTAAAACCCTCTCAGTGTGAGGTCAATTAGTGCAACTAAACTCACATATAGCAAACTCTATGGCAGATACTCCTTATCTCAGACTCCTCAAGTGCAGTTAAATACAGACTGATCTGTACGTGCAAAGCAGTGACCTTAGTTTTTCCAGAATGTGGCAAAAAACATGAATATTAACTACTTCAAAGAAGCAAGAATGTGAATTCTTACTTTAGAAGAAAAAGAAAAATGCAGACACTGGCATTTGAGGTTCCACAAGGGGAAGTGCAAAGTCCTACACCTGAGAAGGAACAAGCCTAGGCACCAAGGACAGGCTGGGGGCCACCTAGATGGAAAAGACCTGAGTGTCCTGCTGGACACCAAATTGACCATGAGGCAGAGATTGCCTGTGGCAAAGAGGGTTATCGGTGTGGAGGGATGCAGTAAGAGTGGTGTTACCTGCAGGTCAAGGCAGGTGGTTCTTGCCCTTCACTCAGCGCTAGTGAGGACACACCTGGAGTACTGGATCCAGTTCTGGGCTCCTCACCACCAGAGACACATGGACATGCTGGAGGGAGTCTAACAGCCACAAAGCTGATGATGGACTGGAGAACCTTTCTTATTAGGAAAGGCTGAGAGAGTTGGGCCTGTTTGGTGTGGAGAAGTCTCAGAGGTAACTCCTCAGTGTGTACAAATACCTGAAGGAAGAGTGCAAAGAAAACAGAGCCAGGCTCTTTTCAGCCATTCTCAGTGACAGGATCAGAGGCAACATGTGTAACTGAAACACAGGATTTTCCCCCAGGACATCAGGACACAGTTTTTCACTGTGAGGATGGCCAAGGACTGGCACAGATTGCCCAGAGAGGCTGTGGAGTCTCCATCCTTAGAGATATTTTAAGAAGTCCATCTGGACACATGCCTGATAAACCTGTCTAGGTGGTACCGTTTGAACAAACAGGTTGGACCAACTGGCATCCAGAGGTCCTGTCCAGCCATTCTGTGATTCTGTGATATGAATACATATTGCTGATATTCACACACTTCAAGATGGGAAAAATATATATCTTGAAAACCAGAGCAGACAGTGAGGGGAGCTCCATCCTCCACTCCTATTTTATTATTTTCTTTGTATTGTCTCTCAGAGGAGATGGAAGCGCAGGATTCACTAATTTTCACTTCTGGTTTCTTTCTGAGACATACTCTATACTTATATACACTATATTTACTAAACTCTTTTTTCACTGAAGCAAAGCAATACAAGCATATAACTTTATATTTTGACAGGAAATAAAGGAAATCATGCATTCACAGCAAGAAGTTTCATTGGAGGTATTTTTCCTCCTGAAAAACAGAACTGATATTTTCCTATGGACTGCTTCCTTGCATATGAAACTGATTTGAAAATTAAAAATCAGGCCACAAAGAAGTGTGGGTCTGGTTATTCTAGCAGGAGACAAAGTGAATACATTTTTAATTAAAACACTTTCAAAATAAAAGAAAATAAAAACTTGCATTTGTTGGCATGAGTGCTGCATTTGGAATTTGGATGGCCTCTGAAAGTCAGATTATTCCAGTTGTGTTTTGTTTCTTAAGGCTGTTATTTTTGTAAAATAATCAGTAGCAACATAGGTAATAATATGACAATAGTACCTGTAACAGAGACTTAATTAAGTCTGTCAGGGTCTGTTTGTATTATATATTAATGTTAGCAAAATAAAAAAAGTTTAATATTAATGCTCTAATTTTATTCTGTTTTTACTTTTAATTGAGAGTTGAGTAAATCAAATCTCATGTTTAGTTATCTAAAAATATATCAAACATGACATTTAGTGGGAGTTTCACTGAAAAAAAATGAAGCTAATATAGCTAGTAAATAATATACTGCAAGAAAATGTCATAAAGGAAATGACAAATGAAACAGGAAAACTAGCTTTTTAGACAATATGCAAAGACTTACTGGCTGGTGATCAATATGTACTTTAGCCAGCAGTCTACAAGACTAACAAAAGGTACAATTTCTCTGAAATCAATTGTTGTAATTATCAATTTTTTAATATATTTAGATATATTAGATATAGCTTCTGTTACAATTCTGTGGACATGGATGACCATAGCACCTACCTAAACTAGAAGACAAGAAAGAGAACTTTCATAAATGTTTGATAATAGTTTGTTAGCTGGCCTACAAATGCTCTGGCATTGCTGGGAGTCAGCTCAAACATGCCCTGATAGAAGATTTGAAAATGCAATAATTGCCAGATTTTTTTTTTCCAGAATTTTGTCACCCTGTTTAGAAATTAGGGTGACGTACAGTCAGTTCCTACTGCACCTACCATCAGTACACTTAAATTTGTTAAAAACAACATAGAATTTGTTTTGATTGTTGTAATTTGTACACTTGAAGAGAAACATGAAAAAATAACTGGTTTACACTCCAAAACTGGGTGAATCTAATAGCAAAGATTGGCTAGTCTTGGTAATATCCATTACTTTAATACTTATGTTTTTTCATAGAAAACAAATCACAGCCATTAAAAGCATCACTTTGCCAAATTAAAATAATCATTACTTACAAGCATATTCTGACAGTCAAAACCAAGGCTTTCAGAAGTTACTTTTGGCTGTAGTGATGAAACTGAGATGCTGTAACAGGATCTAAGTAAAACAGAATGAATTCTGAAAATCAGGGTCCTGTCTACAGGCAGGAAATCACATATATGGGAAAGATGAGGATAAGCACAAGCCTTGAAAAACTAGTATGGAGACAACTTGTATATTCCTGAAAGCAAAGATGCATATAGGTGTATTTAGCCTGTGACAGAAGCACACTGAGAGTAAGTGCAAGTTTAAATCTCATATGTGAACCTGCATCACTTTACAAAGTCTCCAGAGGCACTTCTTCCTTCCCATCAGTTATTTTAATCATTTGGAAAAAATAAGAGAGGCAGCATGTTTTATAGATATTTTTTAAAAGCAAATTCATTATATTCCTTATATTTCTTCTTTTGTCCTACCAAACCTAGAATAGGATGGAGGCAATGTGTTTTGTTTTTAAGTTCATGCAAACATCTATAGTAATTAGTTATTTGATAATGAATAACTAGCTATAACAGAGGGTGCCAATAAAATAAGTGACAGCCAAGAACATCAAATATTTTTCTAAGAAAAATTTTCTTTACAAGAGTCCCAAATAACTCACAATGTGTTATTCCATCATAGGCTTATATTTTACTACAAGCAATTTTCCCCTTGCAGCTGTCCCTGCACAATCTTCCTTAAGGTGCTTCATGGCAACCTATATTTTGTTCCTTGGCTTCTTTTCTGTATCATTTCTATACTGGATGTGCCACCTTCCCTTTGCACTGGCACTCATCCTCTGGTACTATATTTGCTGTAAAATCCTACTTGTACTGCTGCCATCACCACGCATCAGCAATTAGGGACTGTCTGCTTCAAACTTACTGAAATCAATTGACCATAGTAGTCATTTTTCCTAGTAGGAAACCAATTTCCTTCTCCATTGAATTTGGAAAAAAAAAAAGCGTTAGCTTACTCTGAAACCTTGTTTTAGTTCAATTGGAGACACTGCAGAGGTATCTGCTCTAGTAAAGGCACACAGGAGAGATCCTGCCACTTCCTCTGACACTACAATCATATTTAAAACAAACCCAAACCCCAAAGCCATGTTACTCACTGGAGGTAACACTGAAACCCATTTTCCAGCTACATTTTAGTATTTTGCCACCAGTTGTCATTACAAGCACGAGTATGGATCTCTTCAGAAAAAAATCCTCTGAATTTCATATTCAATATGGAAGGGTGAAACAGCAGTATCTTCTAGAGAGAGAAACTATTAAAAATTGTCATTTTTTATTATTTTATTACTATATTATTATAATTGCAATATTTAAATAAACAAGGAAATTCTGGTTTCAATACTAGAACTGAGCTCACCATTATTGTTGCTTCCAAGTTAATTGACATTTCTGTGCACCATGAGAACTGCAGGTGACTGAGAGCATCTTGAGTGAAAGAAAACATAGGACTAAATTATCTCTCTTTAATAGTCAGATATAAAAAATATCCAATTAAAGGACATCATATCAGGAATATCAATTAACATTTTCAATTAAGTTTGAACACATCATGGAAGCACTTCATTCTTTAAAGAAATTTTAAATTGACAATTTTAACAGTTAAATCTAATCATGTTTTCTTTGGCCATTGCTGGAGTATCTGAGTATCTGGCCATATTTCCAAGGAAAAATCATTAAACAGTATGGTAAATTAATTAATATTTCTTTTAGTGTTAAGGTAGCCAAAACCACTGAAAAATACTGTCCTGTAAATTTTATAGAAACAAAAGTCATCACAGATTGTCATCCAGTGGCCAGATTCCCTTTGCTGGGCAAGTGCTGGTAAGCACATTTCTGTAGCTTCTTTCCTTACTCTTTTTTGGTCAAGGCTGAAGTCAGGATATGCCAGAATGAGCTCCTTGTTTGCACACTGCAGGTGTAGAGAGACACAGTCCTTCATTATTGTGCTTCTGTGCGTCTGTGTAATTTATACAAATTTATGGAAGGAAATAAAGAAGTGCTCTGGTATCTTACGTTTAGTTTTTTCCAGGCAGATTCAAGATTGTCATAGTTCTGGAGTTTTAGGACTATTAATATTTTACATATTTGTATATACAGCATAGCATGCACAGTTTAAAAAGAACATGCAATCTAAAGAACTTTGCATGCACCTGTAACAAAGTGGAGGATGTGGATCTTTCTTGTTTCATACATTCCCTGCATATTCTTCAAAAAACCCTATTTTAAATTTTTTTATTATTATTATTTTTTTTGCCTAAGAGAAATAAGCAAAACCAAAGTCTGCATTCAAGTGCTAGAGTTTGGAGGTAGAGGTCATCATCTAAGATTGCTGTTGCATCAGTTACTCTTCAGAATAGAATTGGAAAAGTCAGAGAAATTACAAAGATCCCAATTTGTAACAGAATATTTCCACTTTCTAAAATAATATACCTTTCTAACAGGTGTTTTTTCATTCCTAAAAGCAGTAACAAAAACTTGTAAAAATTTTAAGTTTAATGAAAATCTAGGAGAGAAGAAGTAGAAGGGGAGCTGTTTTCAAAGTGAAACATTAGTGCACATGGCTCCTGGGCATTCTTCTTTCCTGAGTCAAACTTAAAAGTCCTTTTACTCAGGCTCTCAAATCACTCCAGCTCTGCCTGAAAAATTAAGAATCTACTTCCAAAATTACCAAAGAGATAAAAATGCCAGTTTCTCACTGTCATATACCTGGTGTGTGTGTCTCTGTGTGTGTAGGATGTTCCAAATGGCAGGATACCCATTATGAAACTACTTACCAGAGCATTACCCCTTACTTTTAGCTTGAGCATGTTCAGATCAAGAGGCAGAACCACCCCTTTTTTCTTCTGGTTTCCTGTTATTGTTGCTGCAGCTGTATATTTCTTCTTCCATTTCACTTTGTGCCTTCAATAAAGAGCTAAGCTGTGACTCTTGCCTTAAAAATTGTGTCAAAATTGTGAATGTTGGTTTTGAATTACTTTGCTACCTGAAGATTGTTGTCAAAGGGACTGTTTCTTAGGAAAGAAGGTAAGATTATATCTGTTCTACCTACATCATGTTCAGATTCTTGAAGTTCCAGGCATCTCTCTTGGGTTTGACAAATTGAATTTGAAGTGATTGATGAAAAAATAAGGTGATGATAAAACATTTGATCCTTCTCAAACTATTTAAAACATCTTTACTCACAGTTTTTAACCACAACAGGTTAAAGCTTCTTTCTCCTGAGGATTTTTTTTCATCTTACTGTAGAACCATAGAAATGTGGGGAGGTTGCTAATATCCATAGGAGATTGCTCTCATTTCCACTGTATTTACTGACAATTTTTTTGGAAGATAAAAAAATGTTAGTTTTAAAGCAAACAAAACATGCGTTTGTAATCTTTTGCTTGCTACACAGTTTTTCAAGCAAGATGGTTACATTTCCTTGTAGACAGTTCTGTTCTAACATAATCTTGATAATTCCACATTCCTCAGTTTATAATACAGATGTCTAAAAAGGTCAACAACTGAAAAATCTTTTTTTTTTCTTTCCCAGCATACTTGGAAATACATGTCTCATTTTTCACAGCTAAAGCATCCATCTGCAAGCACACACCCATGCACAAATACACATATATATTATAGAAATGAGAACATACTTAACATTTAAATTTTAATCACTGTAGGAAAGGATTTTTGAGTTGTACTTTTCCTTGCCTTTTTTGGGGGGGGAGGGGAGGTTTTGGTTGGTTGGTTGGTTTGGTTTGGTATTGGGTGGTTTTTGGGGTTTTTTTTTTTTGCTTTAATACCTTCTTTGAATATCATCATTCATAGAGTTTTTCACTAATTTCAAATTAAGTAGAAATAATTTGCTGTGGAATGCTGGGGAATAAAATACTGAAGCTTCATGACTGGTTGAAAACTATTTCAAAAGTAGATGAGTAGTATTTTTTAGGGAAAAAGCATTACTATATATTCCCTAAGTGATCAAGAACGTGGGATTTAGAAATGGAGTAACATTTGGAGTCTAAAGTAAAAAACACCCAACCTCCTGTTTGGTTACAGCTGAGCACTCAAAATAATTTTTTATCATTCCTTCTACAGCTATGACTTCCCTTCCAGATTATCCATCCAAGGGGAAAAAAACAACCCTTTTTAAACTTGGTCTCCTATTTCAAATGCTACCTTCCTCTAAAGCAGACAAACCCATTGCAATCACAACCCCTCCTCTGATTTTACATTAGCCTGGGTCCACATTAACAAGCACAGTGTGAGAAGGAATAATTTTTTTGTTGCAATATTTATTATAATATTCTGAAATTCATATTCCATGAATGTGAACCTCAAGTTTAGTTCATGAGATGAGGCTGTTCTGTATACTACCTGTGCAGCTGATACTTTGTTAGGGGCGTAACAGGTGGTTCATAGAGTTGATATGGGAAAAGTTGACTGAGTTAAGAATATTGAGCCATGAGAGGATCTGAATGGGTTCTTCTCTGGCAGGCAGCTGCCTCTGCATCATGTTCAAACTGGCCAGACTAGGCTCTGGATTTTCACTTTTGCAGGATAAGAAGGGCAGTAAGCTAAACCTAGCTACCTGATTCTTAGCACATGAATTAGAAGCCTGTATTCTGAATATAACCACTGGCAAAAAAACTAAAACAACTGATTCTTGAAGAGGCTTTGGTTGAAATTTATCACCCACTATAACAAAATACATGTAGTTTACTAACATCAGAAGCTGGAATGACTGAGACATCTTTCTCCTTTCCTCACTAGCCATTTTGCCTATATGTTTTTATTCCACTTGCTGTTACATGAAATACTCTTCAGAGTTAAAAATATTAATCCTAACTCTTTACTAGTCTATGAATGAAGAAAACTCTACAGCTTCCTCCAAAGGCATTTCTGTGATCCTACAAAGAGTAAATAGGTGTCTTCATTCTCCCTGCTTACTGTAAGCCTCACTGTCTCTGCAGAAAGGTGGAGTCACCGCACAGTGAGTTTCCCAGAGAAGGTTAGCAGTTGATGTTGGGAGAGAAGTGTGAACCGAAATAGGTCCTGACCCCCAGTCTTCACAGCACATCTCTTTGTTCAGGAGTCCTCTTCCCAGGGTGTAGTGTGGGAAAAGCAGGACCACTGGTGGAGAAGATGCTCACGGTTAGAGGACTTACCTGGAAATGAGGGGCCTGAGATGCTGGCCAGCACCCTTCAGAGGGGATTTCAAGCAGCAACTTTGTTTTCCTGGAAGGTTAAGAGCAAATATGGCAAGGCTGCTGGGTCACCTCACAAGAAACAGTACCACAAACTCAAAAGAGAAAGTCAGAGAAGAGGTAGCTTTGTTCTGCTGTCTCTGTGGGAAAGCGGAAGCCCTGGGGTCTGCTCACTACAACTGAAAGGAGCAAACAGGTTGTGACTGGTAACAAAAACAGGGTAAGTGGCAGCAATGGTGGGTGGCATGAGAAATGTGAGCCAGAAGGATCAGGGAACGCAGAGCAGACTGTGGTGGTTATTACACAGCTCCAGGGGTTGGAGTGAGATGGTGAGTTTTGGCTTCCCTGAATTCCTGGGTGGTGATGGAGTATCACTTCCCACAGCAAAAGGGTGATAAGAGAAGCTGAGCCCCCACAGGCAGTAAAAGCTTTTCCTTCCCCATGCCAAAGATTGAGAAAGATCCATAAGCTCTTTCACACCACATCAGCAGCTTGCATAGGAATTAAACAAATCATGAAGAGCCTTTACTCCAGTTGCTTTCAAGGGTTTAGCAAAAAAAGGGGGAACCATAACCCTAATCAGTAAGTACACACAAACTAGATTCTGACCAAAGTTATAAATCTTGTTTACTTTCTTGAAAACGATCTTTTCTCCTAAATTGCATAGATTTCTGGATTAAAAAGATATTTAAATAACTGTATGTAGTAGGGCAAATCTGTGACTTCCCTATTACAGAGGAATAAGATATCACAAAACACCTCCTACTCGCCGGCTGGAAGAAGAAGAATACGTGAGGCAATTTTCCCCTTTCCCATCCATGTGGGCAGAGGGTGGGCTGGCAAGGGAAAAAAATAGGAGAAAGACTGATTGATACACTACTGAAAAGGCAAAATTCACTAAACAGGACTGAAAAAAACATGATTAGCCCAGAGGTAAAGATGAATAACAGCAAGAACAGAAGTGGTCCATTGGATATTTCTTATCACACAGTTATCAGAAGATTTACTTAAAATTTGAGTTATTTAAATAAAATAAACCCCCCTTCCATTTATCTGAGATTATAAATGAGTTAAAAATTACTTGCTTATCCAGCCACTCCAAAAAGAAAAATTTGTAATAACTGAAGCAATATACCACAAGGACAAAATTACTCCAACACACTTCCTTAAAAATCATTTTGGTTTCCAAAATTAATGTTCATTTGAGTAGAGTACTATACTGTAACGCCGACGTTAGGCAGGATTTGTGCTGACTGATTGATGCCATCTGTTCGCGACTCGGATGTTACTTTCTCTAGCTTTCAAACAGGGAAAACAAAAAGCGAAACTAGCTCTTCCATTCTCAGTTAAGGTATTTAGTGAATTTAGTTGAATTTTCAACATTTCCTGCACCGTTTCTTTGGGGGGGAAAAAAAAAAAAAAAAAAAGCAGTGGTACCATAACGTTCAATCACAGTTTTGCAAAAAGGACTATGCAAATTATCCGTGCTTTAAAGAGAAGGAAGCATTGTAATTAGCAAGTGGTTTGCTAACAGCTAGAAATGTACATCCACTCTGTAGGTTTGTTGGAACATAAACTGCTTTTTTCTCCCGACATCTGGTATCCATTAAAAAAAAAGGGGACCTAGCAACGAAACTTTACATATAGCATCTTAAAGAGGCAGTACACAATGGATCACTCCCTTCCTTAAGTAACGGGGAACCCTTTTCCTGAAATAAATGGAATGAGCAGAGCTGGAAGTATGGGGAGTGCCAACCAATTCAGATGTACACCCGCTATGGGTTACCAATCTGCTGCCAGAAGTGGGAGCTTGGGATTATTGACACTCACAATTTGTAGGCAAAATTCCCTCCCGGCTTAATGCCTTTGATTTCATCTGATTTCCCCGACTTCCTTGGAGCCCGCTCTCCTGCGGAAAGACCGGCGGCCTCGAAGCCTGTCCCTCAGCGGCATCGGGAGCCGCTCCTCCCCGCACCCGGGCCGGACCGGGCCGGGCAAGGCAGGGCAGGGCACGGCAGGGCCGGGCAGGGCCGGGCCCGCACAGAGCCGGCAATGGCGGAGCTCCGCTGACCCCTAATGGACAATCCCCGGCAGTGCCGCCCCGCCGGCATTCCGCTCACACCCATGAGCGCTCCTCCTTTCGGCCTAACACCAACCCGGACACCTCAGCTTTTCACTACTGAGCGTCAACATACTCAATTCACCTTCGTCTCTGACCGTC
>VYXF01010455.1:1351025-1372454 GCA_013397295.1 Polioptila caerulea
TTTTTTTCCTTTATCTTCTGCTGTTATTCTCAGTCTGATGTATCTGCTCTTCAGAGCAAATCCATCAAGTAGACCTTATTGTTCTTTCAGGTAGCTTGTTTGATTCCTAGTGTATTATTTATTTGCATGTTTCTTCTACCTTAAATGTTCTTCTAGTTAACAAATTGTTTGCAAAACTCATATAATGTTTTATGGATATTCTTAAAGAAGTATTTTTATATATATGTGCATACACACACACACCTCCCCCACAAAAATTGCCATTCCTAAATTTCTGTTTAAATCTTCACAGCATAAACTGTGACGACGGTGTGCCAAGCAAGGGGTCTTACTGAATACACCAGTTTCTTTTCTGCTCGTCCAAAGGGCTATAATTTCTGTTAACCAACTAGAAAGCAGCTTGATCATACCACCAGGATCCACTAGCTGGAAAATGTTCCTAGGTTCCTCAATTTAGACTTAAGTTCTTAATAATACAAATTATATTAACAGCAGAGGTGAAAAATCAGACATGTTAGAACGGGACATGTTTTGCCTTCTCCTGCATATCTTTTACAATTTTTTTGTGACCTTCTGCTATTGTGGTTACAGATTATAAAAATTACAGTATAAGCATTAATTTTAATACTAAATACTAAAATTTAACAACTCTAATGTTGTTAAGGTTCTTTAATGAGCACAAGAACTAATGAAATCTGAAAAAATAAATTTACTCATCTTTATTAGATACCTAATTGCCTTGAGTTTGTTGGAGCTACATTTCTAAAGCAAGCGGTTAAGTTTCCTGGATATCCAATAGTTAGACTTTGTTTCTCAAGAGTGTGATTTTACCTCATTCAGTTTAACAAGCAAAGTTGAGCTAATTGGATTTCCTTAAAGTACCTTCAAAAAAATCTATTCTTCATTATTGACTGTATAAGGAACTCAGGTGTTGTAAGAACAGTTCAGTAGCTTCCAGGCTGGGATAATCATACCTGATTTAAACTGTTCAAAATCAGCTTGTCCAGTCTAACCTTTTTGCATACATTTCAACTGTCATCAACAGCAAAGGTCTTTTCTACCATAATCATCTCATCCTTTGGAGATGTCTGTTAGCTCCACTGACCATGGATACCCTATTTTGAAATAAAAAAATCATGTGGGAATGAGTTCAAACACTGGATAAACACTTAAAATACTTAATTCTTTGCTGTCTGGAAGTGTTTCAGATTTACAACTTATTCTCTCCTAGTCAAAGCCACCGTATATGATGAGGATGAGACTACAGACATCAAAATTGTTAAGTGAGCACTAAAATCAATGAAAATCTGAAGCTGAACTCTGTCCTTCTTTATCAGATACCTTACACCTACATTTTGTGTGTTTGCAGCAGCAGACCTTCTCAAAAAAGTACCTAAGTTTCCTGGAGAATGAACAGTTCTATTAGTCAGAGCTAGTCCTTAGCCATGTTTCACTCAGTGCTACAGAAACAGCCAATATGACTAGCCTGGGTAAATAACTCTCAGATGACCAGTGTTGATGAGATAACTCTTACCTAAGCTGTAGTGGGAACAAGATATCCAAGTCAGGTAAATTGAATTCTTGTACTGACACGTTTGTAGCCGGCACTGAATTGCTAGCCCTACCAAAGCTGCTTATTTGGTCTGATTTGTTTTTACAGCTCTTTCAAATCTGAAGTCCCTGACCTTTATGATGGGCTGAATTAATGCTGAAGATTTTCTTTTATTTATATTAATATAGTCTTCTCTTCCCAAGTACCCATTTTTATGAAAACTCTTACATATCTTTGGTACTCCCAGCTCTCTTAAGATGTAACTGATCAAGCAGAAAGTGATTGAAATTAAGTTAGTAGCATACAAATACCAAACCCACACAGCCAGTGTTGCCACAGGATCTCACCTTAGGGGATCATCTGAAGATGTTTTACTAATGATCAATAAAGGCAAAGACAATGTAATGTCTCATCCCTGGTTTTGGGACAAGAATTTGAGATATTTGTGAAAAAATGAGTGATCTTTCTGTATGCCTTCGGCTTTTATGAGAATGCATGCACAGTTGGCCTGATAATAATGTATCATTGCGCATCATGCTAGCTTACTTATACCAATATTTTTATAAACCAGTTTATTAGGAAATAATCTAATAAAAAAAATGGAATAATAAAGCATGTTAAGCATACAGAAAGGTATCAGACATCACGTAATAAATTTTTCCAAAAATTATCATAATTCACCTCCATCTTTAAAGTCACAGGACTGGTCATTCTGAAGGTTTTCCACATATATTCTCTTAGGCTGACTGTAAACTAATACAAGTGAGAGCCCGAGAGGGTGATAATAGACTCAAATAGCAGTATGTTTTTCCCAAGAGTTGCAGCAAAATGAAAGCTTCATAAGTATAGTTGTTTCGTGTATCAAAAAACATACAAAAGCTCTGAAATTTGCTTTTCTCCTAGCTTATCATGCTGTGAGGTTACTGACTCTTTTTGAGACCTTTCAACTTCAGCTAGTGTCATTTATACCATTTCCTAAGACCAAAGGCCAAAAATGTTGTAACCAGCTGGAAGCAGCAACATCCTAACATAAACAGAAAGGAAAATAATTTTTTTTTGTTTCCACTCCTTCCCATAAAACTTCTGTCTAAACCAATTAATTTTAAATTCTCTTACCTTCAATTTCATAGTTTCTTCTATACTGCCCTTTAAGTCTTGAAGAAACTAACATATATCACTAAAATATTTCTGTAAAACAGCCTTTTATTCCTTTTGGCAGAAATCCACGTTATAATCAAATTTAAAATAAGATGCACACCAATTTTACACTTGGTCTTTAAACTGGACAGCTGGGAAATTTTCTGTTTGGACTGTATTATCTGTCTAATTGAACTGCTTTCTGAGCAATGCATATTGTGGTGAAAGGTGCCCTCTAGCAAGATGGCATTTCTAATTGACTCATCTGAACTGTAACATTATTGCTGGCTTTCATTTGATTGTGTCATGGTGAGTACATCATGATGCCTGCAATCTTTAGGGAAGGTGGATCACCTCCCTAAATTTAGGATGTTATGAATTACAGGCTACAAAACTATTTGGTACAAACAACGAACTGGATTTCTTCCTGACATGGTCTGTTACTACAAAGACATTAGAGATGCTATTTTAAGTCACATGTGCAAGCTGCCTGGTGACTCAAATCAGGTTGACTAATCAGGTGGCAAGGCAAATTTTGCCTGTCATATGGTACATTGAATCCACTGTCTTTGTATTCAACACTAATATTTTTTACTTACTGAGAAAATAAAATCTCCTTTCTCTTCACTTCTGTTTAAACTCAACTCATCCAGAAAAGTGGGCATGCAGTTGCACTAGACTAGTCAGTTATGTGTAAGAATCAGATATAGGTTTTGTGGTTTTATCCTATATAATAACTAGGGGCTCTTATAGTCATTATTATACTGCATCTGCTCTTGTTTCAGAGCCTTGATTAAAGACAGAATGAAGTCTGTGTTGCTAATGTTTGTTTGTGGCTCATTTGCTAGTTCTTCCTTTCCAAAATATTGCTTGCATATTTTGTAGTCCATGATTAGCAGAAACAAAACCACAGATATTTGTATTACTGAGGTTTCCCTCTTCTAACTGCATACTCTTTTAAGCACATCCTCTGAAAAATCTATATCTTGCCCGTTCATTTCATAATCACATTAGAGATCTTCTAGAAGCAGCATTTTGTGGGGGTTTTTTTGCGATTCTCCTCAATCTCTTTGCCTTCCATTCTTCATTTCTTTCTTTCCTGCATGTCTCCTATCTCATTGGCATGCCTGACTTCTGGCATGTCTGGCATGTCTTCTTCACATTGTCAAGACATCCATCCACTTCTGTTGTTGTGCTTCAGATTCATTAAACAATCACTGGAGTGATTATCCAGTGGCCAAACCTCAGCTGGATGTTCTTCACAAGGTCAAACTAGTCCCCAGGGGCACGGTCATAACAATGGTAGAAACTTTGGAACAAAAAAATATTTGTTGTCTTTCTCCAAAATTACAATACAAAGACACGTGAAATTTGGTTTGCCTTCCATCTAATCAAAATATTTCTGTAGAGAAAGAGGGTTGGGAAGGATAACCAACGGGAGAATTGGATTAAGAGATCTGACTGTAGCTGTCTAAATCATAGATGGCCTATACTTTTCATCTAGGCTTCTTACTGTAGAAAAATAGAAATGTAAGGATGGTGCATTCCAGTAGTCTTTAGCAGACAGGAGTCATTCTTTTGAAAGACCATGCATCATTGCCCATAAAGGGAACTAGTTTATAATTCCAATGCATCTGCAATGTTGAAAGGATGTTCTGCTTCAAGATCCAGTGGAGGAAAGGCTAGCTGTTCAAGACAGCTTTTACAAACCTTGGGGAAAAAAGTAACAGGAAAGGATTTCAAGTTACAATGAAGATACAAAGGAAGCTTGTTTTATCGAATAATTTCAGAACTCATGTATCTCTTACTGAGTTAGGAAATCATATTTCATCATTTCCAGAAACTGGCTAAAGTGGGAGCAATGATAGAGCAACTGCTATTCTGACAAGAGGCTGTTGCATTATTCAAGGAGCTTAAGATAATACTGAGCATGTTTAATCACACTTTTCTCATAACTTTTTTTCTTTGCTAAAGCCATAGATGTACACCCTTTAATAATGACATAAATACTGTCGCTCTATATAAATATTGCTGTTCTCTCCATTAAAGCGCAGTTCTTTTTGGTTTTAAAATAATCTTAAAATACATTTTGCTTTCCCTAGCCACGAGAGCACAGCTGAAAGCAAGAATTGAAAGGAAGTAGAACTGTGAGTGAAAGGACAAACTTGTTGGTACCACAGCTACCCTCATCTGATATTAAGATTGCAGGTTGGAAACAAGTGAAATATTTCATAATATAGTCCATGATAATGATAAATAAAATATTTTCCTTTTATGAAAGTCAGGTCCCAAACCACTATTTTTTTTTCAGAAAAGTTACTATCAAATATTACTATTATGTGTAATCACATCTTCACAATCGTTCAATTTACAAAGCTACATATTTCCTTGCTCTGAGTGGACTTCTTTTCTCACATCAAAGTTCTCTGCAACTGATCATAAAATAAACAGTGGTAAGGCATCAGAAGGTTACTATTTCTGCTTGTGCTGTTTCTAGAAACATACCTTGAATCTCTTTATCTTCTTTCTAGAGAAACATCCTTTCTGAGTAGTCCCACACTGAAAATGTGCAGGTGTATTTTGACACAATTCAATATTCTTCTTTGAAGATTTAAAGTTTTACCATTTTCTCACTCCAGTTTGAAGCTCTTCAAAATTCTTCTATTTGCAGATAATAAATACATCAACATAGCAGTAACAACTTGTTTGTTTCAAATCCTGTTGTTCCAAACTCTAGAGACATAAAACCCAAAGAAAGGTTGAGTGAGATGGGAATGTAGACACTAAGGAACTTGGAAGTTGGGTCATGTTTAGACAGAATAGTGCAATCACTAACAGATCATGTTTAGATCAAGAATAGAGTTTATATACAAAAGTATAGAATACTGCTGTTCAACAGGTGTCTGGGAGGAGTTTGATGATCCATCATTTATTATGAATGTCACTTGCAATGTTAACCTCTGGGGTAACAAAGGGTGATCAAAGGTATTTGTGGGTTGCAAGGCTGAAAGCTACTCTTTTGGATTAGATCTTGGTGTCTGATCTGCAGATATATGAAAGCATGCTATTTTGAGTGGAAAACAAAATGAAACATTTGCTAGCACACAGTAAATACAACTCAGGTAGTTTTAGGTAACTGCAATACCTAAGCTTAAGCTAGTCAGGGTAGACTTCATTTATATGTAGAGGAAAGGAAAAGGCACTTTTAGGAATTTATTATGGACTTCAGAATTTTAAAAGTCCATTTTAGAAGGAATTGTTTTCTATGGTGTAAAAAGGAAGGCCAGATGATTTCATCAAGTGTAGAGTACTACAGTTTACATATGTGTATTTACTAAGCAGTTATTTATATTTACTAGCAACATTGTTGGACTTGACTTCATCAATGGCCCAAAAAAGGTCTTGACTTACATTGGCTGACCACTCCTCAATAACTAAACTGTGAAATTATTTCTCATTTAGTGACTGATTAGGAAATCAGTTGGAATTCACATTAACTCTTTGGCTATTTTTTGGTTCAGGAAACATGTAATAGAGTTTTTCTTTTGCTTTAGCTTTTTTGTTTGTTTTTCTTTTTTTAATCTAGTTTGTGGTGTGAACATGGAGAGAGTCCATATTAAAAATACCAACATATTCGGCATGTTTATAAATTAAATTCATAAGAATATTAGAAGGTAGAGACAAACCAAACAGATTTTAGAGAAAATTAATCTTAAGTTCTACATAGGGTGGAAAAACATCAGAACAAAAAAAATTAAATTTACAGTAAAAGAAACAACCAAAGGAACCATTCTGTAAAAAACACAGATTACACTGCTTCCCAATTTGTGCAATAGAATAAAAAAAAGGCAGAAGTCATTGAGTATTGAAGATCCATTTCCAAAGAGTAACTTTATGAGGCAAAGCTTAATGTCTTCCTATCTAACTATTAAATGTGTGAAACGTTTTTTAATATATTAGGCCAGGATCCTTTGATGTTGATCAGTTGGACCTAGAGTCCTATGAATGAGTTAAACTATCTTCTATGCTGAGGGGACAATTTGACAACAGAAGCGGAGGTGTGTCAAACCAGCACCATTCAGTTATGTAAAAGTTCTTTTTCCTTCCTTTTTAATATTTTTTTATCTCCAGAAAGCCGAGAATTAGGTTCTTATTAAACTTAAAAACACAAGACTCTCACTCTGTCTAGTCTCTCACAACTGTCTAGTGCTGTAGTAACTTAGCACTAGCAAAAGGCAGGACCCAGCACCCACAAAGAATAACAGAAGTCATGCTTGTAATTACTGCTGTTAAATGTATTGTCATCTATCCATGTATGTGTTCTTCTGGCATGTAGCTGTGGAGACACTTTGAATCTCAAATGGCTGTAGACAAGACGGGTGACTGAAGATGTCAGTATTTTCAGGTTTCAGAACTTCTGCAACAAGAGTACATCTGGCAGCAAAAATTGAAGATGCATTTTTGCATTTCACCTTTATGTCAAAAGGTGCCTACAACAACTCTATTTTATTATGTCTTGTTCCAAGCCAATAAAGACAGGATATCCTTTCTGTGAAGCTTGGCCCTGAGAGGCCCCGCATTGTCTTTTGTACCAAACTGAAACATAACATGCCAAAAGCTAACAATAACATTGTTCATGATACACATTCTTATAACCAACTGGACACTAACCATGCTAACACTGCAGGAAAGTGGTCAGTATTAAGAGCCCTCCAGAGTAACAGACTTGCTGTGACCTGGAGAGGTTAAGCCCTGGTGTACTTAGGCTGTGCAGTCTCACACACTCTGAAGCCTTAAAGCTCAATTTATTTCATTCTTCCACTTACTCATCCACAGGTAGAGATGACTCCTGAACTTCTCCTTTCAGTTTCTGTTGAACAAATATCAAGACAAGACTTTCTAAGTGCTATTCGACAAAATGAATGTCAAATATGGACTAGAATTTGGTTTGCCACCATTAATAATGATCCCATTGTATTACATAAGGTAAATGTAGACCCTTGCTTGCATATCTAAACTTATATTTCAAATCAAAGAAAATTCATTAAATTGCAATCCAACAGTGTCAAGCAACTATAAAAACAGACCAGGCATGCAATCACCTATTTAATTTCTAGTTGAGCTACTGTTTGAAAATGAGAAAATCTAGAACAAATAAAATAGTCAGATTTCTATTATATTTTAAGAAACATAGAAGCACTTACGCTTAGAGAGCCTTTTTCCCCTGTCATCTATGTAGATTCTTTCACTTCATTTCACTTTTATGTGGCCTTTACATTCTGTATTTATAACTATGAATAAATAAACTCCATATTCTCAGGGTATAGCAAAGCATTTGCTAGATCTTCTTTGCCAATGGTAGTATTGTTTTCTGATTAATGTCAGTTAATAGCACATGCCCCTCCATAAATACAGAAATAGAAGCAGTTACAGGCATGACATAAAAACAAAATTTCCTTCCTATTTGTGCCTGCTGATGCTCAGGAGTTGTTAATATGATGCACAAACTTTGTGTTCCATTTCATCCATACAAAAATGAAACAATTTCTAAACATTACGGGAGCCATCCAACAACAACTTAGAGAACTGCACACATTTTCATATCACATCACTATTTAGGCATCTAAGTGATGCCTTCAATTTCTCAGCTTTTCCTTGCTGAATATGTGAATCTTGCTGTTTGCTTTGATTTTCACTGGATATCTTTGCACAGAAACAGTGTCTGCGTGCCAGTCAGGATACCTGCATTGCTAGAACTAATTTTTCAGTATAGGTTACCACTTCAAGGATTTATATGTAGCACTCAGTATCTAATGGTATACAATATTTGAGATATTTTTTTTATTCTCTATCCATTTCCAGACACGTATGTATGTATAAAGACAGAATATTCAAGCAGGATGTCCAGCACATCTCAGAAACTCAGTCCTTAATGGCAGGTTGCCTAATCATAAGCAACAGCCTTCTCTTAATTTCTCCATTTTCTGGATTTAAAAGCTTTGAACTATTACCAAATTGTATATGCATATCTATCTAATAAATAATAATTTATAAGAAATGAAATATCAATAGCAAATAAAAGATAAAAATTCATAAAAATGAAACATCAGTCAAAATCTAAAATTGTACTGAAAACCCAAATAATTAAAAAAAAAAAAATCAAAGCACAGACTCAAAATATAACCCCACTGAACCAAACCAAAACACTGATTCAAAGTAATATGAAATAATGTAATTTTCTTATTTACACTTACTTTTACAGCATCCAGGGCTTCAAGTTTTACTCTGCATCCAGGAAGATGAAAACTTTTTTTTAAAAGAAAGTTGAACTATCATGTGATTGAAGAAGCACCTAAAAAATATCCCACAAAAATTTCCTGTGTTTGGTAAGACAAGGAGTCACATAATGAGACAGCACACTATACAAGGTTGAAATTCAGCTCTACTTAGCAACAATTCATAACTGGTGAACAGTTAATTTTCAAAATGATGAACTGAGAATACAGTGAATGTGGAGAAAAGCCCTAAGTCAGCTCATGCAGCAACTTTCATACATTTCAAGGAAGTAGATAAATTAGAGATTATTGTGTGCAAGAAGATGTAGGAACAAACAAATCTTATGTGTGGGAAATTAAAATAGATATATTTGAAAACTTAGCATTGAAAACCTTGAGAAGTACAGATTTGTTTACAATAAAATATTTAAGGATTTAAATAAACAAGATCAAGATACCAGGAAAAGTAGTGGCATCAACAAGAAGGGATAAATAATGGGGATAACAGATACATTTTGTTAATTTAATGAAAGATGGCAAAAGTAAAAGGACTATAATAGATAATTCTATTTACTTACTTTTAAGACCAGGAAATTGTTTTTAATCTCCATGGTTGCAATTAATTGTATCACTTATTTGTTCTGCAGAAGATTTCTTGTAAAACAATGGGGAAATAGATGCTGGCTTTGAACTCAAGCAGAGTATCAAGCCAGAATGTGAAAAAAGAGGCTATGTCTACAAGTCAAAACATTTGAATTAACAAGACAAAAATACATTTAACTATTTGAATATTAACTTCATTACAAAAATTTATATATGTGAAAAGAAAAAAAAAGCCATTAGTACTTTCTAAGCTATAATGATATTAAATAGAATACTATCATAATGTGATGCCTATGTCTGCATATATATCTTATATATATGCATACTCACATACATAATTTCCCAAATATACTATACTTTGGGATTTGTTTTCCATAAAGCTACAGCATGGTTATTTGAAAAAAATCCAGCATGGTGTTTTTTTTGTTGTTATTTTTTTAGAGAAGAGCAGTAGAGATTCATGTCCTAGTGGATGTAAAAGTCTATGTTTATTGTTAATTTTTGTTATATCTATTTGTGTTAGAGACCCATAAATGCTGTCATTCTTGATTATTTAATGCATCTAGCTCAGTCTATTTGCCTGTGTTAGTTGACAACAGATGTTATTACATCTTGTAACAGATGTTGTATTTACTCTACAAGTGATACTGAAGAAATCATAAAAACAGAAAGAGAAGGTAAAATCCACCTTTCCCAAAGATAACTTCTGGAGATCGACGGGTCTGAACCACAGAACAACAGCACACAGCAATAAGGACATTTAGCTCTCTCTAGCGTATGTCTTTACAGCACTGTTGCTCAATTCTGGCCTGACACCTTGGTTTCATATCTGGTCATCTCTGCTGGTAAAATCACGCTGTCCTGTAGTGGGGGATTTTCAACTGGATCATCACATTCATTGTTGTATTGCCTCCTTACCAGAATCAAGGACTTGCAAATGTAATGAAACTCACTGCAAAGTCCACTTAATTAAGTTTTGGGATGGGTTTTTGGTGTTTCGGTGTTTTTGTTGTTGTTTTATTTGTTGCTTTCATATGTATAAACACAAATAATTAAACGCTGTTTAAAGAAAAAAAAAAATCTGTAATTAAGTGGGAAATTTCTGGAAGACAGATTTCAATAGAGTTTTCCAAAGAGCTGTCTCCTCATTTCTCCTCTCCCCTCAAATCAGCATATTGGAAGTATGCATTTGTACTGTAGTAATGAGGAGTTAATTTACAGCTTCTTCATTCCTTATTTGGAGAATTCCATATGAAGAGGGGAAACTATTTTTGCTCTAGGAACATATGGAAAGAAAGGGGAATTCACATCTCACATTATCCATAATCTTCGAAGTCAGAATACAGACAAAGATATTAAGGATAAACTAACTGAACACCTTTGTATTTAAAAGTATGATTAAATATATCACATTTCTCCCACTTTTTAAATTTCTACTTACTATTTTGATTACACCTATAACATTCTTATTCTCTTCTGTTGTCTATGAAAGTTGATTTCTCAGTTTGACAGAGCATAAGGTCTTGGGTTGTAATTCACTTTATATTGTCAGTATCAGTTTGACTACACCCTCTTCTATTCTGCAAGGAATTTGTTTTTATCTTCAGTCTTGCATTTGTTGGATCAAGTTGCTAACTACCATAAGGTGTCAAAGTCTACTAAAATTATGCTACTGATAAATCTGTCTCACGTTTACTGGCCAGAAAAAGCTATTGAGAAGAGTCAATGTTACGCTAAATATTTTGCTTAGATGCTGGGCTGCAGAAAAAGACAGAGTAGAGCAGAGTAGTGCAATTTCCGCCCCCCCCCCGCCCCCCCTGCCCCCAACTTTGGCAAAGCATTATCTTAAAATGGTTTAGATTACAAATTTTTAAAAATCAATAATCTGTACATATTGTACAAGCTCATTATTTCATATTGCTTATGCTTCTTATTCACAAGAGTTTGAGCCTGATGTTCTCATTTTAGAGGTCCTAGAAAACTTCTTCCCCGTTGTGATAAAAAATGAACCTTTTTGTAGGTACCACAATAGCATACCTACATTGCAGCCCTCAAAATATCCAATAAATCCAATATAAAATGCAAGAATTTAGGTTCAGATTACTTTTAATCTATTAATATTGCTTGTCTGCTGACCAGATAAGATTACTGGAGGGATGTTGACCAGTGTAACTGACCAAAGCTGAAATTGTTTTGTAAAAATAAAAGGTATGGGTAATTTCCTGTGCTGCATTCATCTGAGAAAAATGATACAATATCTAAGGAAATATTAATCTGTCTAACACAAGTATCACTGAAGATTTTTTGTCACAAATATCATTTGACCAACAACATATTCATATGAGCATTACGAAAATAAATTTGTATGAGTTTTTTGTTTTTACATTACAGCGAAACAATTTTCAGTTTCAGAGACTGAAAGACACAATAAAGCATGTGCTAATATCAGTTTGCAAATACAGCTATACAATAAGTATTTTAAGTACATTTCTGAAATTCATAATAACAAAGTAAAATGCCATGGTCAAAATGTTGCTCTCATATTTCTGATTTGTTCTTATTTGAGCACATAGGGAGGCAACAAGTGTATTAAAACCCCAGCAGGAGCAATCAGGGCATTTAGCATCTTGCAAGTTACTGGTGCTCAGCAGTTTTAGGGGAAACAGCAAAAGCGCTTTGTGAGTGCATCCACAGGGCACTATGCTGCAGCGTGGTGCTGTGATACCTAAAGTAGCCTCGTTTGTGTACCAGAAATGTGTTCATTATGCTTGGGCTAATTATAGCCTGAGAAGTCTTCTTGAGGGAAGAATCTAGAGAGTGATGAGATGGAAGAAGATATGATGGAATAAAACAAGAAAATATTTTGAAGATAAGTAGAGAAGTATACATTTGAGGCTTTTCTTAAATATGTTTTCATTAAAACACTTTTTATCTTACAAGGTAGAACAAGATTTGCTTGTCTTGATTAATCTTTTTTTTTTTTTTCTTAAAAAGAAAAATGAAGTAGGCTAAGATATTTTTTGGACAATCAGCATTTCATTAGAGCTAAAAATAGAGATTATAATATTGTTTGCTCATGTAGGGAAATAGTGCAGCTGAGGTCAAAAATAGCTTTACCATTGCTCCGAAAGGAACATGACTAAGCTTAATTAATGTGTAATTCTACAAAACATTTTTAAACATGTATCTAACAGTCATAATTGTTATGTCTCCTAATGATTACAATAAATTCTTAGAGAAGAATGGGATGTTTTTGTTTCTCTTAATAAAATTTCCATTTTACTTCTTCACTTGTCTTGTATCTGTTCCATTCCAATCATAATGTTAGGTCAAAGTACTACAAATTATTTGGGAAAGCAACCAAATTATTTAAAATATTTTAAATTTTTATTGTATCATTCCATGGCAAAAAAAATTGATTTCTTCACTGTTCAATATCTATGGTTTGTTTTGGTTTTTTTTTTCATTTTAATAAATCTGAGGCCATGTTCCATTGATTGAACTTAACATTATTGTCAGGTTTTTTTATTGCAAAAACGACCAATCAACTAACTGAAACTGCAACAGCTTGTTTATTTTCAAAACTCTTATGTCTTTATTTTTGCACACACCCCTGTACAACACTGATAATTCAACACTACTGGCTTCAAATTTTAACTTGTCAGTTAAGATTAAGCGTTGTAATATGTTGTTGTGCGAGTCTCTAAATTCACACTCAAACTCTTGTGAAGCCTAAGCAAACTAAGATTTTGAATTTGTACACTGTGTAACTTCATTCACATGCTTTCTTTCATTTACGGATATCTATCACTTAAATTATGTATAGTTAACTTATCCTAAATAAAAAGATGAAGAATGCAAATACTAAGCCCAACTGATTTTTTTTTTTTTTTTTAATCCTAATGTAGCAGCTTCTGAACATTGAAATTGTAGGGAACTACACTGTTTGTTTATGTCCCTGAAGAAATAAGGAGCTGTTACAAATAAAACTCTTTTAATAGCTCTATTGATGATGGAAATAAAACTGAGAAAAGTATACCACAATGTTTTGCAGACACTCTTTTTTTTCCCTTAAGTATAATGAATAAGGACTAATCAAACAGATTTTTTTAATCAGTAGACTAGATATGACATAGATTAAATGCAAGGAGCAGATCCACTGAATAAGCAGAGTCTATTTCTATGAGCCTACTTCACAATATAAAGGCACTGGATCAACTTCAATCCTACTGCAACAAGAATTCCTTAACTGAATTTATTTCATTAGAAAAAACTAGGGGCTCTCTCATTGTCTTTACAGGTATGCATAACATTTAAAAGCAAAAGTTAAGTTTATATTAAAAAGATATTACTTCCCAGAGAATTTTAAGGATTCTCTTAACGCAAAACAGTTAGTACATTTGAATAAACAAAGCTATTTTTAAAATTAATTCCTATTGTAACTTAATAAAAAGTTATCTGTGCTCTGAATATGAAAGTTGTGATTCCTGTATTTTTAATTTTCAAACAGTATTTGTCAGATCCTCCAGAACAGCATTTGTTCACGATATTTTTATATCTATATTTTCATTCACTCATTAAATTCATATTTATAGTCGTTTCTATATTTTTTTATCTTCAGATAAATATATGAAATTTAAAAAAGGGTGGATTTATTTTGTTTTGAAAAACCAGTATTAATTTTTTTTCAAATTTACTCTGCTAATAACCACTGTATGTCAAGGGCATGAAAGTGACTTGTAGCATATGAAAGCTCACCAAATATGGCATTTGTTTTGCTGTAGTTCAAAATTTTAAGTTCCATGCTACATTTTAGCCCAGCTCTTGAACACACTATATTCAGTCAAGATAAATCTCTGTTCATGAAAGAATCTAGATTAGCTTCAAAGTAGTTGATAACAGTACTGCAAAAACATAGCTGAGATATGCACAACTGGAAAAGATTTAAGAAGCTTACAAAAAGGTGATGAAACCTGTCTAAATGTAGTTGAAAACACATCTTTATTTGTATCTGATATGTATGTACCTATCTGCATAAGCGGACTGAAGTGTGTGTCACAGATGGTGGTCAAACTAATTAATCAGAGGCGCTGACACAGAACATTTTTTTTTCCTTTTTCCCCACTCTGTTACTACTCTGCTACTGACCATATCACTCAAGTCTCCATTTCTGGAAAAAATTGAATTTTCTTTCCTACTGATGTAGTATGAATTGTAGAATAGGAGACACAGGGAATGGTGGGTTTTGCTGTCAGTGGAGTGACAGCATCTATTTATATTATGTCACTTCTAAACTTCTCAGCAGACTCCCTACCACTTTGAGTAGGAGAAAAGAAACAGCTATAGGTTGTCTACTCTATACTAACTGTATGCTATGGGCTAGTCAGAAATACCTCCCAAGCAAAGGGCACTCTATCAGTCAAGTGAACCAACAGAGAGACATCTTCTTGCTAGTAATATCTAGTGAGAATCAGCATTAGAATAATGGAAATATTTTTTGTTCATTGCCTGCAGATATCTTAAATGGGAGGTAAGCAATTTGGAAATTCCTCTTAAGAAATGTCCTATCATTTTTCTTGAACCAGTGTATCCAACCCAGCTTGCAACCTTTCTCACAGGTTGCTGACCTGACAAAGGATTTCAACCAATGTGCACATCGATGTCACCAAGAACCACTAGTCTCACTGACATAAAGCTACTGAGAAAGATAAAATCTTGGCCAAATATTCTACAGTAGACTAGGGCAGGTTGAATGCTTATGACATCATTACCATTTTTATTGGTGGATACATGCATCAACAGATATGTTTATTTTTGTATAGTATTTTCAGCACACTCTCACGATGAAGGGTAGAGTCACTGTGCTCTTCACTATATACACATAAACAGTCATATACTTGAATCAGTGACTTTTCTCACTAAAGAAATAACGTTTTTCAAAAGTCTGCACACAGCTAGCCTACCTACCTAGATGATGTTGGGACAAAATTAAACTACTGTACTTTCCTGTGATAAAGTGGTTTGAGCTAAAGCTACATTAAAAGGAGAGAAAATAAATACCTGAAGTTTGTTCCTACCTTGACTAATGTCTTAAAATTATTTAAAATGAGTATGGGTATCCTTTTTGTCTATATTTTTTTCACAGTTCCCCACCTCAGAAGAAGGGATGGTTGCTCCACAGAGCGATGGCACTGGAGAGGAAAAGAAGGACTGAATGTTTGCAGAAGCACTGAATAACGGCAGGGGCCTTTATGATGGAGAGCAGGCAGCTCACAGAGGCTGGAGAGCTTCATTCTCCCTTGGGATGAGAACATGCTGGGTGTACCCAGATCCAGACAAACTCCTAACGAGGGGTTGTCAAAGGATGTCTTTGATGTGTATTGTCAATAGAGATCCTGACAGTAAATGGCAGTATAATGTTTGTTACTATACATTGTCCACAAACACAGATTTCTCAAGCATCTCAGTCCAACGTGTATCCCAAATATTCAGGACTCTGACTGGACAGCAGGGTCACATTTGATCAAAAAATCTGCCAAATGTTTCAAAAAACATTAGCATCAGCTCCTCTGAGGTATTACTTTGATCCTTGTGCTGGGGTTGTCCTTTACACACTGACCTATTTCAGAGTCAAAGGCATGAGTGAAGACCTAAAGTACAATCTATCATCAGTACTTCAGATTCTGAGGACAGCCAGAGGCATACATTTTTTAAGTACAAATATCAAGAGTTTACAGATATTATTCTGAAGAACAGCTATAATAATATCGACAGGTATTACTGTAACATTCAAAAGGTCCCACTGTACCTTGGTATTCACCTCCTGCTCTCACATGAACATAAAAAGCTTCTCAAATTCCCAGTTTTTCCACTACTCATCATTTTCTCTTCATTACACAATAATTCCCCCCTTCCATACTAATTCTCTCTCTCTTAGTCTATTCATCGCCCTACTCCCAAATCCCTGCAGTACATATGTTGCCCCAATCCTTCCATCTACCACAGTCATCCTTTTCCACTTCTTCACGGTTAATCTTCATTCTGTAATTAATCTAAGAGACAGGTGGCTGTATTAAGCATTGGGTTAGCTAGCTCAGGTACAGAAATCCCTAAAAGATAGCCCTGTCTCTATAACCACTATAACTCTATTTCACTAACTGCTCTTACACACCTGTGAAGGTACATTACATAATTATTTGCATTAATGTGCCAGGATTCATTCCTACTCAGCAGCTGAAAAACTCCCACAACGAGTGTGGAGAGGGCATTTTGGGAAAGGGTACAACAGCCACTTCGCTTTATCTCTCCTAGGATGTTCATTTATTTAGTCTCAACAAAGCACTGTGAGGCTTGAAACTACGCTCTTACTAATTCTGAATGTTTGCAAAGCAAAGCAAGAAGTATCTGCTTTTTGCATGGATGCCAAGGGAACAGAAGACAAGAATTACATCTATGAGTACCTAGAAGGGCTAAAGCATGGACTGACTCATCGAACATTTATAAAAACCATGTCAGAGCACAACTTCATCCTGGAGAAATTCTGTCCCAATCACTCTCAAACATTTCTCTCACCACTTTTCAGAGTCTGTTCTTAAGCATCTTTTTCTTTCTTTCCAAATTCCTTCTTACCACACTCGCACCTATGCTTTCCCCCCCTCTCTCCTCCTACAATATTTTTAGATCTAGTTTGGTCTGAAGTAAATCCTGTGGCTTTTCCTATTTTCCAGATGTTCAGTGTTTTTCATGCTACCTCCCTCTAGACTGTGTAGAACACGGGTAAGATACTTTTCTCTTAGGAATTGAGAAAATGAAAGGCAGTGAACAGGTTGAAACAGTAAACAAGAGAGTTTCAACAGCCAAGAAAGTAAGACTGTGAGACAGAGGACAGAATAGTTGAAGATGAAGCAGCTTATCTTCTGTCCTTCTCTCCTCAGCAATGTTTGCTTCCTATAGCTGAGTCTGGATCACAGTAACAGAAATATCTTTCCAAACTATTTCATAGTAGCCCATCATACTATTGGGGAATACTTCCAGATTCTTATTAGCATTCTTGAGAATCCTAACGCAGACCTTGCAGCAAAACTTGTCTGTGTAAAAAAACACAGCAGCAGATGCTTTTGGCCAGCTTGAGAGAAGAATGTAAGGGTCCTCCTGCCTGTACCCAGCCACTCCAGCCTCAGAGTGCACAAAACTTGAGCTGCAGAGGACAGAGGTAAGGGAAACACTGCTGCTAATGCAACATTCTCCAGTTATAAACATTCCTTCTTTTCATGCTGCTTCAGCTCTTAAATTTTCATCTCCCTGCAGATGCTGAAAAATACCCATATTAGACTTCCATACCTCAAATGAAACTAAAAGAGGAACATTTTTAAAAGTGAAATGAATAGCAAGAGTCTGTGCAAACACTGATCTCCAGATAGGATATCATCATAAACACTAGGAAATAAAATTAATGGTTGAATGATAGCAGTACTATGCTCCCAAGAATAATAATCAGATAGAGATGTTTAACTGCCTGTGACTGAGGACTCCTGTGTCTTGTTATAACTCACCTCCCTACAGAATACATGCCTCCTTCTAAATATAAATATTTTAAATTATGATTCATGTGTATTTGAGTATGATAAAATGAGTAGGAATTATAAAAGTTTCATTTTTAAAAAATTGTATGACTTAAAAGGATAATATAATTGTAAAAACAAAGAAGCCTCTTTGCACTATTATGTTTGCTGTTTGGGCACTTTTACGTAGTGTTTTTGATACTGTTTTTGAACAGCAAGAATTAGCTCTGAAAAAATCAGTAATTCCAAAATGTTTTACTTTAGACAAGCTATTTTTTTAATTGGTTCATGCATTAGCAGAGCTAAGTAAGTATAAAAACATGTTGGGGAATTGTTTGTCCTATTTTCTCCTTTCTGACTGAAATCTACTAAATCTGTCACCTCTGTTACAGGTAAACAGTTTGTAGTATTTTGAAATAATAATATGTATTTTTTTAAAGGGAAATTTTTAAAGTTGGGAGTAAAATATCAAACTAGAGCACCTTCTGTTGGTCTGTCACTACTTGTTTATTTTTTTTAGAAATAAGAGAAATAAAAGCATCAAAAAGAATGTTCCAAATTCTTTTTAATAACTCTCACCCTAATAAGAAGCATAAGGACAAGGAGCTGAAATCTGACCACTGTACATCTCACTAGATAATGCTGGTTTTTTCGCATTCTAAAAGTTTTATTTTTCCTTCAGGTAATTTTTCTTTTTTTAGAGGATGCCTAATAAAGAGGCAAATTCCTAAGCTTTCTTAGTAGTGTGTTCTGCACATTGCCTGTGATCTTGGGTGATGTATAAAGGATACTGATTTATTCCATATTCTTTTTATCAGTTTAAACAGAATTAAGTGGCCTTTGTTAAGGTGCCAGTCTTGGCTTTGAACATGCTAATTTCTGTACCTTATTACATCAGACTCCTATTCTGTTACACAGGAATAGTAATACCCACGTCACATTATCATGAAGGTAAATATTATGATGGGATGTTCTCACCTACTATAGCAAAGAAAAGTAAGATGGGCAGTGCTTTATAAAGGACAAACATGTAAGTTCATACATGTTAAAGGACAGTGATCTCACGGCCTTAATTTCTGAGTGTTTTTTTCAAGACGTAGATCAGTATTTACTGTTTTAGAAAATTTTCCTTTAAGGGAATTTAGAGTTCTGTCACTTTCTCCTCTTTAGGAAAGCTGCTCTCAGTTTAGTGGATTCTACTCCAAAGTTACATTTAAGCGAAGTTATCTGCAGGAGAAACCACTAGAACTATGAAACATAAAACACAAAACAATGCTATGTGTGCTCATGGATGACCAGTGCACACAACAGCTTTATGAAGACCATTCCACTGGTTTCAGTAGGAGACAGATCGAATTCTATGAGCCAAACCATTTGAATCAGTGAAATAATATATTTTTCTTCATCAATAGTCTGTTTCTTCTAGGTGTGAGGAGAACATAAGACACTTGGGTCCTGAATGCAGTATCCTCTCTGAACAAAGTCACTGAAAAAAAAATGCGAATTAGTAAAGTCACTGAAAAAAAAAAAATCAGTCTAGTCTTCTTCCTCACTTATGCTTTTGTTACCACTTTTCAGCCAGTGGAAAGTTTGGTAGGCTGTGATGTTACTTTCCCTATCACTTCATTTACTCTAGATTCTGAGAATACCTGCCTAGCTTTGCAAAAGCCATTTGGAATCTTTGGATATAAGACAAATGCTGAAACCTTACCAGTTCAATCAGTGGGACTATTGTCACTAATTTTGGCAAGGCACGGAGTTTATCCAAAGCAGCAAGACAAAAATATCTCTTTGCATTTACTATCTTTTGTTGAAAATTTTGCCAAAAGTTAGAGGATTACAGAGGAAAAAAAAAAAAAAAGGAAAAAAGAATTTGAAATTATTGAAATGGTTTTGGGGATGTGGGAAGGAAAACAGGGCTAAAAGTGCAAGAAAGGAGCCTTGGATGCAAGGAAGAACAACTTCAATATTCTTAAAATAAAATGTAAAACCAATTGCATTTTCCACTACTGAGGTTTTGAGAAGAAGCTATGATTCTGAAAAGGTCATTTACCTAATACAGAATTGTAAAATATTTTTTGTGTACATCAGTAAATATATATTTAAGAGAAAAAAAAAATCAAACCCAAACTACAAGGTGTGGATGAGAAAAAACTTATAATCTACATCTGTGACATTTGACATTACATATGAATACTAAAAAAAAAAAAAACAAATACAACTCTGGTTTATTACATTCTGAAGGTTCAAACACAGCAAAGCCACCTAAAAGATACTGTTGTAGCTTTATTGAGAGGTATTTACATGCTTAGGAACTATTGGTGTCCTATTCTGAAAAGCTAAAAACAAGACAACTGAGAACAGGCAAACTTTTTCTACATGCTGAAGTTTACTAGAATAATTTGTAAAAACAAATACGCTAATGTCTTCAGAAATCATTGGAAAGCAACATAATATGACACCAAACCAACCCTCGAAGTGCGTTAGAAATGGCAAATTCAGGCTACAGGGTTTTTTGTGTTTTATTCAGAAGGCAAAGTGATTTTTCTGTTATTAATAACGTGAAGAACTGTAGACTCGTAAATGCTGATCTACAAACTATCACCGTTGTGCAAAATAATGTCATATAGTATATCAATAAATAAAGACATTTTCACCTTTAAAAATATAGGATTGATCTAGCCTGTAAAACATGCATCTATGTAATGGAAACGTATGCTGATCTCCAACTATCATTTTCTATCAGTCCAGAAAACTGAGGCGAAGACAAGGATAGAACAGGGCCACAGGAAAACCTAGTCACACACTTCACTGAAGCACTTTGCCCCCTCATCTACGCAGCTTTGTGACAATGAACACCCATCCGTCCCACAGCCCCTGGCACTTTCTGCCGGCCCCGGCCGCAGGCCCTCGCGGGCCCAAGGGGCAGCCGCAGCCGACGGCGCCTCCGAGCAGGACCCAGCTCCGGGGCCTCGCCCGCAGAGAGCCTGCCCAAGACGGCGGGTGACACTGGCCAGAGCCCAGCGCAGCCTCCAGGATTCGCACCTGGGGTCCGTAAGTCCGCTAGACCGCCGGTCCGGGATGCTGCTGACGCTGCCCGCCTTCCCATACCTCTCCCACTCGCACCCTCCCGACTCGGGTTTCCTATCCTGCCTTTCCGCCAGATCCTAGCACAGGACTTTCCCCCGGACAAGTGCAGCCACATGCGGCACCACCCCCCACCCCGCCCCATCGCAGAGCTCCGCGTGGGGCCGGGAACGCGGCTGGGGCGGGACGGGCGCAGCGCTCCCGCTTTCCAAGC
>VYXF01010456.1:1049-46203 GCA_013397295.1 Polioptila caerulea
GGGGTTGTGGTTTTTTGGTTTTTTTTTTTTTTTTTTTGGTCAGCGCTTGTAAGCCTGAGTCGCGCCCCTGCAAACTGAGAACTTCCTTTATGGGGAAGATTTTTCTCACGTAAGGGCTGCAGACACTGAGTTGTAAAGGTTTTAATAACAACATACAGAGGAACAGATTCCATAATCTTAAAGTTTGTTTAAAACGTAAAGTCTTTGTTACATTAAAAGAAGAACTTTCAGAACCTTAGGAAACGAAAATATAAACCCTAAGATTCAGTCAAACCTTAAGAAGCAAGTCTCTATTTCTTTTCACAAGCATTCTTACCCGTGTTTACACAGTGATTTGGTGGAAAGATCCTGGTCCATGCCTGGGCAGTGTTGGAGCTATTAAGCTGGCCTGACAGGTTACCTAGGGATTCTCTTGCCTTGGAGAGCCTTTTGTTAATGTAAAGCTGATGTTGCTGTTTTCTGCTTCCTCCCCTGTGGTTCGTGTTGCATAAAGTAAACACAGTGTGGCCAGAGCGCAGGTGAGCTTTGACCAGCACTGCTCAAATGGTTTCTGAGCACTGGTCTGGGGCCATTCAATTTAAGGAAGCCTAAGAGCCTTTTAATAATCAGGGTTCTGTGCTGGCCCCTGGCAGAAGCCGTGGTCGGAGCAGGGAGGAAACGGCAAGTTCTTTATGAGTCCCACCCTTTATTCTCTCAAATTCACAGTCAGCTCAAGAGTTACTGAGAGCCCCTGTCATAACAATTGCTGGGTAAAAAAAAAGCAAAAAGAGGGATGGATCCCGTGTCTAGGAGTTTGGCCTGTCATGCGAGGGTGTTTGTAAATGCCCATACAGCTTGTGTATTTACACAGAAAGCCAGGCGGAACGCAGGCAAATAATTACTGCTAAAATGCTATTACTTTCAGTAAATACAAACTAATATTTGCTGCTCATCACAATATTTACTGAGGAAGCCAGAAGAACCAGAACCAATGTTTGTTCCTGAAGAGGATTTCATGCCAGCTGCCAGAAATATATCTACTCATCTCTTCCCCTGTAATGGTCCTCTGCCTTCTCTTGGCATAAATGGTTTGGATAATATAACCCTTCACTATTTGTCTCTGCAACTTACCTCTATTTCCACAAGGGAAAAAAAAAAAAAAGGCAGAATAATAAATAAGAAATGTTAAAATGGCTATAAACAGAAATATATGTCTCCACAAGCCATAAAGAGGATTAGGCATGATTTGCTATTGTAATGTTGCCTCTGGTCTAATCATTTCCTTTGGACAAAAGTGAGCATAGAGTTAAAATACAGACTAATGACCCAAGCTACATATTTCCTTATGCTAGTAGTTTAGATCAGAACCAGCTCCAGCTACTCCCGGTAAGTTACATATGTGATTCATTAGATTGCACCCAAGTCAAAAGTTAACATTGTAATACTTGTTTTAAAAGATAAAATATGCAATCCCATAGGAAGCAGACTACTAGAGAAGACAGCTGGAAACATTCCCTGGACAGATGCATAGCTTACATTCAGATTTATCAATAAAAAACCATGAGTATTAACAACATTCATCCTTCTTAACCACTTGGAACAGGGAACGCTGAGTGTTCTGCAGAAAAAAACTGGTTTCTACCTACCAAGGTTAAAGGATTAATGAATACTTGGCACATGAAAAATGAATAGTGATAGCAAGAAGAAGATTGCATGTAGACAGTGTGATAAGGTGCGTAACAGAGAAACATCACATTACACACCTTGCTGTGTCCTGAGAAAAAAGACAAAGCTCATTTCCATTGAATTTCAGATAAAATATTTTAAAACATCAATATTTATTTTGTCATACTTAGAAATATTTTATTCATTTATATGAACTATCTAAAGAAATCATCTAGGAGAGGGGTTGGCAGACTGACATTGGGTGAAAAAATTTGTTCTTCGTGAGTTCCATTATGTGCTATGTTGGCTGTTTACATGGTCTATTGCCTGCTACTAAAAACTATTACCCATATACATGAATTTGCAGGGCAGTATCTAAAGCAAAAAAATATGTGGCTACATTTGCAAGAGGAATGTATTACACGATTATATATCAATAGATTGATACAGAAGTAGGGATATTACACATTAGTATTTGATATATAACACAGATTTATAGAGAAATGTAGTTCTCAATCACATGCTTTTATGGAAAACCTGTCCTACTAAATCATCATCTTGGCTCACTCCACACACCTGACCCCTCTGTTTCCAGTCTCATCTAGCTTAACAAAGCTGAGCATACGTCGTCTGTTTGAAAATGTTCTGGCTTACATTTTAACACAGAAATACTTCAAAAGCATTTAGTATTTCTCAAGATTTAGAAAGTTATTTTTTCTTCTTTTTTTTTTTTTCCCTTTAATTATATTTCCTCTGAATCAACAGGACTTTTAATCATTTTTTCAGAAACACAATCCTAAACTTTGAAACAGGAACCTTAACAGTGTACTGCCATATATTATTCTAAAATTTAAAAATCATACTTTTGAAGCCAGGAGAACAAATCAGCCCACTGACCGTTTTTAGTTGCTTGTTTTTTCTAAAGCTCAACAAGTGTGCTAATGTGTGATTTTAGACAATTCTGCCCTGTTATTCTGCTCTGTTATCAACAGAACTCATTCACTGGAACACTTGTATCAATTCCCACTGCTTACAATATCAGATGGCTCTTTCCAGTCTTCCTGTAGCAGTTGTTCCCCTAAGGGAGTTTCCTAAATCTTACCAAAAACATGGTACTACAAAATCTCCCCTTAAGGTTTCTCAGCCTCTCGTCTCTCCTGTTCTTGTCTTCCACTGATGCAAAATTTTCTTCTTTGTCTTCTTTGCTTTATAATTTTGTCTTAGAATCTAATCCATGTGCAAATAAATAATATTCTTCAACACAATTTAGCAATTTAGCAGCTTCTACCTTTAGGCATGCATTAAGGTTATTTTTTTATTAATAACCAGTCGTTTTTCAAAATGGAGACTAGTACTACCAGCAGAGAGCATACTGGAACCTCAGAACAAAAGAAAACAGAAAATCAATAGTATATTTTAACAATGTTGGTCTGAAACACATAAAAATACTTGTGGAATATGTCAGTAATGTGCTGAATGTTGAGAGATTTTGTGATTTAAATTAACACCAGTTAACACCAGAAAAAAAATTACTTAAGTTACCTATTGTTTATTTCATTTCAGATTTTATTCAATTTTCTAACTCAAACAACACACACACACAAAAAAAATCTACCCTATTACCCAGACCAAAACCTAAATGCATTTTTATTTGGGATGCATGGTTAGACAAAAGCTTTAACAAATTACATGATGCATTTTAGAAGACAGATTGTGTTCATTTGCTGAACTTAGAGAAACCTTTGGGTTGACAGATAATCAATTCAAATACCTACAGTTGAGGGATTGTATTACTAATTCCTTTCACAAGCCTTCCCTTTTGGATAGAGGCAAATAAATGTGTTTTCTTTGCCAAGGAATTGACCACACCAGCAGATACAGCCTTTCAGGTATGGCTGCTGTCTTGCAATCCAGCCTATGATCATCTGCCACGTGCATCCTCAACTCTTTCTCCATTCAAAGTGGTGTTAAGATCAACATGAGTACATGGACCTTGCCCCTCTATCAGATAGCTGCCATCAAGCATGGGAGTACAGACTCTTTTGGGACAGGACATAAACTTCTATGTCTTTGAATCTGCTTAAGAAGTGTTTCAACATGCATGGCACTCTGCCATCAAGGGCTAAGCTTTATAGTCAACTTCTAGGTGGCCATTAACCAAAACAGTCAGTCTAAAATGTGGAAGTACAACTATCAAGTGTCAGGGGTGTACTCATGGGCCTAGCTGAAACATCAGCAGTAGAATTCCTTGGATATAAATGCTGGAGCTTTTGGGCACTGTGTTTGTATTTTTTTTCTGTATTTCATATAAACTAATTGTTTGTTCCTTAACAGGCTATCAGGAAATCTTATCTTCAGCCCACTGTCATTAAACCCCATCTAAAAATACACCACCTAGCTCATTGCATAAATGGCAGTGTTAGTGTACACAATGCAGCCTCTATGATACAATAAAGTATATACCAGAGAGTAGTTCAGTTACACCACACAAGAGAGGAAAATTATAATCTGATATAATTAATAGGTACATGTTTTTCTCCTGGGACCGAGATCAAAATATTCAATTTGCCAGATTTAGTCTAGAAATGTTGCCAAGACATATTCTAGGAAAGTGGGGCCACAAAGTATTAATTCTTCACTCCCTTGATCCTAAAGCTCTGTGCCCTTTATATAACCTTGGACTGAGATCATGCATTATTTTTCTTTTTTATTTTAAACTTGCCTTCTTTTAGAAAGAGCCCTTAAAGGCTTATGACCTTATTCAGGATCCAGAAGAACAGTTCCTTATTTAGTATAATCTGAAGCTGGCAAAATTTAATAGGGAGTAGGAAATCATCAAAGGATATGTTCTGGGGTAGGTTTGATATGTGCATGTCTTTAATGTTTGGCTAATATTTTTGGGAAAAAAAAAAATGGAGATGAGCACTTCCTGGCTCTGAATGCCATGTCAATGCAACACCCATGAATGGAATGGATTGCTCTGGGTTTTCATTTCAAAACTCTGTAGCTGAATTTATGAACCTAAATATCATCCTAATAAAACTTCTTACATCATTTTAAGGTCTGTGTTCAATTCCATGATCTCAGCTCTTTGCATTAAACACTGTGTTGTTTGGTTGTTTTGGGGACAAAAAAAAAAGAGGGTCATCCCTTAAACTGCTTTATAAAGAGAGGCACACAGTAGTCTCACATGAGCATTACGGCTATTAAATTTCTTATAGTAAGATAGAGATACTATAGGACAATCTTTGCCAATTTTCCCTGTGACTCCCTCTGTCTTGTGGGATGTCTCTATGTCTCCTGGTAGTTTTGCGTTTCACTGTGTCTTTGTAAAACTGATAATGTCTAATTTGTTCACTGTGCATGGGTTCCATAGGCTGCAAAAGAAGTTCTGCATGTTGAAGACCTGGAAGAGAAAATTCTAAGCCAGAAGAAATGTTTCAGAAATCACTGGGGGAAGTGCACAGGAATAAGGAGTGTTCTGCAGTCTGGTTAGCAAAGGAACACGTTCAGCTGGGCATGGATTCTGCATATAGTCAGCAGCCAAAAACATCTCAGATGTCTCCTTTGCAGGAATTACCATAACAATCTTTCATGCTTTTCCTGACAAATTTTAGGTTTAAATATTTTCAAGAACTTATGTTTTTTATCCCATTTGTTTTTAATTTAGCAAAGTTCTTTGTTCTCCATGGAGGTGTTAAATAAATTACAACAGAATAAGTCTCCCAATACATAAGCACTTAGATGTTTTCACTCATTCATTTACAGCATTCCTCCTCCCCATCTTACAGATGCTTTCTGGTGTTACTAAAGCATACATGTTAATAACTTCTGATTTCAAGACCATGCAACTTGGCTTTTCCAGTACCAGAGCTCTTGGATTCAGGTAGCATTTACCCAGCATCAAGAATGGAAGAGATTAAGAATCGGGTTAGAAATTGGACAGAACTCTGGGGAAAGGGACCTGTAGGTCCTGGTCACTGGCAAGTTGAACGTGAGTCAGCTGTGCCCTGGCGCCCAGGAGGGCCAACCCTGTCCTGGGGGGCATCAGGCACAGCATCACCAGCCAGGCAAGGGAGGGGATTGTCCTGCTCTTCTCTGAGCTGGGGCAGCCTCACCTCCAGTGCTGGGGCAGTTTTGGGCACAATACAAGACATTAACCTAAAAGAGAGCATTCAGAGGAGGGAAACAAGGATAGGTCTGGAGGAAGAGCCTTAGGAGGAGTGGCTGAGGCCACTCTGTTGAGCCTGGAGGAGACTGGGGGAGATCTCATTGCAGTTAGAACCTCCTCCTGAGGGGAAGCAGAGGGACAGGTGACAGGTATTGCTCTTGTGACTGGTGACAGGGCTCAAGGAAATTATATTAGCTGAGTCAAGGGAGATTGAGGTTGAGTAGCAGGGAAATTGTTTGTCTCTCAGAGGGCAGTTGAGCACTAGAACAGGCTCCCCAGGGAAGTGGTCACAGCACTAAGCCTGTCTGAGTTCAAGAAGTGTTTGGACAACACTCTCAGGCTCATGATGTGATTCTATTTGAGGTTTCCTGTGCTGGGCCAGAAGTTGAACTTGATGATTCTGATGAGTCTCTTTCAACTCAACATATTCTATGTTTCTATGACTGAAAATGAAAAATGGTTCTTTTCAACTCTTCTGTTATGTGATTAAGTTGGCTTGAAACACCTGGGTTTGCACCTAAGCATCATGGACATATCCATGATCATGGTGATTTCTGGATAGTATGCTTTCTTGATATGGAATGTTGATGACTCACAACCATTAAGAGGCTTTATCTGGACTCAGTTGTACATATCACATTACAGATGAGTAAATTGAGTAAATTATTTTTTTAATGAGTTATAGAGGTTTTTTTAATGCTGAATTTCACAGATTATTAACCACAGTTGTACCACTGAGTATCAATATAACAGTTGAAAAAATCTAAGTATTTTATTGTAGCAATTGCTTACTTAATGTCTGGACTTGTTTGTGTGATTTTTGTTTTTTGCACTAAGAGAATGAATTTGAGTGACTGCAAAGCTCAGTAAGTACCAGTTATCAATTCTCTTCCTAATGACAACTGATGACATGATTTTTACAAATGGTTGAGCATTTGGCAAATGCTAACCATAGAAATCGAATGAGCTGAAAGAAACTCCAGTCTGCCCTATTGTCACTACTGAGCTGACAGATGGGAAAAAGAGGAGGAGGTTGTGATGCTCTCCCAGAAGCCCAGGGGCGCACCGCGAAATGACTGCTGAAGTGCCTTGACAGACCGCAAGTGAGACGGGAGCAGATTTCTGAGGAGCAGGCATCACCTATGTTTTGCTTTGCTACAAAAGTTACCCTGTCTACCAGAGCCTCCCCAAACGGACTGGCCAAATTCTCTGTGGAGTACTTAGCACCAGAACTAATTTGAGCCTCAGCAGTGGAGGTAAAATTGAATTTCCCTGACAGAAGGAGGAGCTGGAGCCAGGCCACCTCCTCCAGCAGCTGCTGGAATAGTGAGAGGCCAGGACTATCCTTACAGCTGCCTCAGGCAGGTGGTCTGCATGCCAGCATCTGCTGCTGCCCTGGACACTGTCACCTGCCTGGGCCCTATCAGCATGGCCAGGGTGCTTTGCCATCCTGGCTGTCTGCTGCTGAGAACATCTGCTTGCTCTGCTGGTGCCTAAGCAGCAGGGAAAATCACCCAGTATGCAGAAAAGCCTGTAAACCCCAGAATAAAAATTGAGAAATGGGCAGTGGAAGTCTGTTGGGATCAGATCACTCAGCTTTGCCTTTCCTTACCTTTTATTTTTTTTTAATCTCCACAATTAATCTAATGCATCTCCTTTGGTTTTGTAAAAAGTGACTCAAGAAGTTAAAAGTACCAAACTTCAGTAGCTTTACCCATATGTGCTGCGTGCCTCAGGCTAGACAGCACATATTGGTAGCCAGACTGAGAAGAACATTTACCACATTACCTCTTCAAAACTCACTTTATTTTTCTTGTTGAGCTGGCCCCCATCCAATGTGACACTCCAGCGTGAGCAGTGTAGTGACAGCAACAGCCTCCATGGAAACACACCAGAGCATGAGGCCAGCCGTGGGGTAGACAGAAAAGGCAGCTCTGTCCTTTTCCTTAGGCTGTGAGGTTTTGCTCTGAACAAGCTTTCTTTTCATTTCTGAAGCATTATTATGAGTGCCTCTCCTATGCCATCGTGTCTTTGCTATGTCTCTTGTAGCAGTGCAAAGTCACGCTGAACCTGGAAAACCTAGGGCTGATTGCAAGGCATGGCTATTCTGCAGCCTCAGAATCCTCCACTCCTCTTTTACACGCTGGAGCCAGGAGGGAACCCGGCTTTCTAACCAAGACATAAATAAATGCTGGCTGCTTTGGGCGGGGGTTTGAATGAGCACTATGGAGTGACTGGCTCTTGTGGACAGTGCCTTGCTGGCAGCCTTGGTGCTGCTGTGCCAAAGGTCCTGCTAACTGGATGCCTCTTTTTGGCAAGATGGTGAGAGCAAATGGAAACAGCATCTCAGAAATTTCCTTGATGTCTCAGAATTTGACATACCCTCTGTCTCACCCAGGAACAAGTGTATTGGGAAAAGAGTGGATGGAGGGGAGGTGTTAAACAGGTTGCTCTCCCAGTAGAGAACTGGGGAGACTTTGATGATCAGGATGCCCCATGGACAAAACACCTCATCATCGGGGCTATCTCCACACCTTCCTCTCCATCATACCAAAAACTCACTCCCCAGGTAATAGCAGCATGAAAAGTCTAATGCCATAATAATATAATTCATTATATCATGTCCCCTTAATATTTCCCTGAAATTTTCCTTTTTGAACCCTAAACTAGCCTGGAGTAAATCTCTCAGTCTGACTATCCACTGTTTGATGCAGACAGTGAACCAGGTAGCTGTTTGGCATTGTTCCAAGTCTTTGAGCATTTCACAGTCAACAGTGTAAATCCAGCAAAATTTGTGCACCTACAGGGTAGCTGTTACTGTGCTAAACTTCCAGACACCTGGCTTTACATCCACAGACAACATGACAATACTGGGTTTCACTTGTAGGCTCCCATCTCTGAATTAATACTGAACAGTGCAAAATACCTATTCTGGTTGTGTCACAGGGAGAATCAGGTGCCAGGGATTCACCTCAGCCAGAGTACTGAGCAGGGAGTGTCTTAAACTAATCAAGAAGAATGACTGAAAGCAGTTGTATAGTAAAATTTCTCATCTCAGCATGTAAGGAGCCTACACATGGGTTGCAAGGCAGTAGATTTTGGTGGTTGGGAGTCACGGTGTGGTTCTATTTCACGCTGAGCACCTCAGCCACCTTTCCAAGGAACTGAATTAGTCCTTATTTTAATTTAAATGAGACATTGATATCCATGCCATATATGACATGTAATACAACATGTAACAAGCACATTTTAGTGTCTGATGCTCTAATAGATGTGTTATGAATAATAATAATAATAGAAATAATTTTTAAAAACCCCAGATTTGGCAGACATCTGTCATATCAAACACTTCAGTGGACATCAAGAGTCACACTTGACTTCCACATGGACTTTGGCATTGATTTGTTTTCTCCTCAGGTCTTTGCTATCCCAAATGCTTTGGGTAGTTATGTATAACACCAGGTCACCTAGACCAAGTATAGCATGAAATCTTTCAGGTATAACAACAGATCTCAATAAATCTGGACACTGTTTCTTTAGTTGAATTTCATCAAAAGATTCTTAGTTCCCTCAGGTCTCAGACACACAAGAAGACTAATTGCGCACTCACCTGGCTTCCTAAGTGATACTTCTCATCTACTGGAATTACTTCTCCAAAATCACCACAGGTACTCAAACTCCAGTTAACACCCTTAATATCAATTTCCAATGTATGAGCCTAGGTCCTGAGATTATATTAATTTGAACATCTACGTTGAGTTAGTGGTCCTCAGAATGTTTATCAAGTTTTTGATGTGGCCCATGAATGTGTGAACTTCCCAGGATCTTTCCCATCACTTTTCATCTTTTCTTTCTCTCATCTATCCATCCTTCTTGCCTACCTCTCATTCCAAGAGAGCCTGATCTTTCCAGCATCTTTACAGCATAATACATTAAAAAGAAACTTTGTTGGCTACCTTTAAAGTACTTTTTATTGCTTTATATCACTTACACTGCCATAGCAGTACAGCAAAGAATGCCATCTAATTTACATAAAGTCACACAGAGGTTAATTAGTATATGGAGGTTAATTTCAAAAAGAGTGCACTAGGAAAAAAGCAGCAAAAAGCAATTCTTTCCTTAATTGGTTTTGTGCGCACACCTCCTTCTATGTTTTACAAATGTACTCAGGAATTTCTGTCTTCATTTTCTGGGAAGATTGTATGTCAGGTAGAAAGAAAGTCTGACACTGTGTTTGTTTGAGTGGTTACTTGCTGACCTTTTGTTGTGGGATGTACTATTTGGAAATATTGCCATCACATGCTATCACAATTGCACGGTGAGCACTGTAATGCTACGCTTGCATGCATCCTCTGCAGTGGAACAAAAATAATTCCCAGTTGTCTTCCTACTTGCATAATTTGATACAAAACCTTACATTAGAAATAAGACATGCTGATACAAACCTCACATTA
Source organism: Polioptila caerulea (assembly GCA_013397295.1). Taxonomy (NCBI): domain Eukaryota; kingdom Metazoa; phylum Chordata; class Aves; order Passeriformes; family Certhiidae; genus Polioptila; species Polioptila caerulea. Next base: position 11,319 of record VYXF01010456.1, read on the forward strand.
GAAATATTATGTTCCCAGCTCTGTCCACAAGGAATGGAGGGAAAGTGTTAACTTGGTGAGCCCATATGCTGGAGGAAAAGCAGGGCATTTAATGTTAGTAGGGATGGGCAAAGGTGATTCTTTTTTCTTTCTGAGAAGAAACATTCTGGGGGCAATCAGAAACTTCCCAGGTGACAAAGGAAGAAGGCAATCTCTGAGCCTTGTTGGATTCATCCCTAAATTTCAACACTCAGATTTGTGTATTGGCTTCATTTCCATATCTAGATCCTGTGACTTCAGTGAAAGTGGTTATGTTTTCCGACAAAAGCTTTGGTGGACACATTGCAGTTTAATTTGAAGACACCTCTTCTGTCAGCGATAATAACATGCATTTCTACTATCAACACCCAAAAACCATGATGGATTATACTACAGTGTTTTTAATGAGTCATTAGCATTATCATTTATTGCAACTAGATGTCTGCTTGAGCTTGGATCTTGATAACCTGGAACTACTTAACAGTGTTGAGTTTGGCTTTTGAAATACGTGTTAGAATCCTTGTGTTCACAGCGGCTTTGGAGCTATTCTTATCCCAAAATATTTCTTTGTCAGAAGTAGGAGAAATCCCTGCAGCAGGGTTGGACAGCAATAGCAGACTATGAAGACTTCAGTGTTATTTCTGTCTCTCCACCAAGCTGGTTAGACACCTAACAAAGCAATTCCAGTGGTGGAGCCAAGGATCTTCTCAAGCTCCTGGTAGAAATGGAGCAGCTCCTGCCCCTGGATGCAGTGTCGAAACGACGGGCACACCACACTGCCTTCCTGACCACTCCTCCCTCTCACTGCAGCAGCAAGGTGGTGGCTTCACCACTGCTCATTTGAAGGATGAAGCGGGTTTGCAATTCTGTAAATGTTATTTCTGGTGAACATTTGTACAGAGTCTGCATAGGAACCAGACCTGATGCAAGCGTTTCCACGGTGAGTGGATATATAGTGGTACAGCCTCTCCTAGGTCACACAAAACTGGATGCTACATTTGGCACTGGTAACAAGGTAGTCAGGACCCTTCCATTTTCCTTGGTCATGAATAAATCCATCCTTGACAAGAAATATCTCTGTGTTCATTCAAAAGATGAAATATAATAAGACTACCAACAATCAACATTGAACTTACTTATTCTATCAACGCATCCATTATTCCTTATTATTCTTGGTGCCTAGGAAAATGTTCTTTCTCTTCCTTTAAACAACTCTTGTCCATTGTTGCTGTTTACAATCTCCTTATTGTTGCTGAGGCTTGTCCTATTCCCTCCCTGTCATCATTTAGCAAAGCTAAATGCATTTCATTATTTTAATCTTTCTTGAAAAGTCAATCCCTTAATTAGAATCTATGGCTGTGGAGCTCCACTGGTGTCCGCAGGCTAAACACCACTAAGGCTGTTTTCTTACTAATTGTGCTCACAGGCAGGACATTTGTTACTGTTGTTGATGGCATTAATTTGTTTGGGGGTTTTGTTTTTGTTTGGGTTTTTTGGTTTTGTTTTTTTTTAAGACTGTTTATCTAGGTGAGAAGCAAAAGGCAAAATTCGTTAAGTCAGATTTTCAAAGGATCAAAGCCTATGAGGCATAGAAAATGATGATTTTCTTGGTTGGGATTTTAAAGTGAAATATTCAAAGACAAACCTAAAAGTCTGGGGTTTGTAGACTGAGCACATCAAAATCTCTCAGTAAAACATGGAGATTTTAAGAACATGCTTTTAAAAGAAAGCTATCAAATGCTGATCTGCTCTCTTCTACCAATTCCTAATGAGCATAAAAATTGTGGAAACAATCCTTTATTCCTAATCCATCAAACACATTTTGCTAAAGAGAAATTTGGAAATTCAGTAGGAAAAACAGAAATGCCAAAAAAAAAAAAATTGTCCTTTCTCACTTTTGTCTCCAGTTTTGCTCACTAATCACCCTACATGTAAGTTTTTAGGAAGGATTTTGTTCTTCTAGCATGCAATTGAAGAAGAATCAAAGAACCTTCACAAAGACACTGTGATGACTTTTTGAAATAAGTTTTGATGAGCTTCTCTGTTTGTAATTTCTTTCCTACATACTTAGGGATATAAGTTTTTTACATATGCCATTGCTCTCCACAACATCACACATATTAGTTAAGACAATAAATATAATAACTGCTACCTGAGGGATTTCTCTTCCACCCTGCACATAAATTTACTGTAGTTTGAATGTTTCTTGTGCTGGGATATCTCCCATTTGATCCAGTTCTATTTAAATCAATTTTTTCATTACACGTAAGTTAAAGTTGCGTTGCTTGGACATACAAAGTGTGTCCATCAAGGTGTGTTCAGAGTATGTTTCTATCTCTCTCCTCTGGCCACAGAGATTGTTAGCTGTGCAGTGTGGCTTCCTCTACTGTGCTCAGGATGAATCCTGCTCTATCCACAACATTATGCAGTCAGTTCTCCTGTGTCCTGCATTGTAATCCGCTACCTCTTCTCAGCCTAAAAAGTAGCCTTTAAAAGGCATTTCTCCTTTACTTGGGAGATGAATCTTAGCAGTTGGGATTTCCTAGGCCTTGCCATGGCTGCAACTGATTTTTTCACATCAGTCTCAGACTTGATGTGGCCTTACCCCTGGTGATAATAGCCAAAATAGCACCAGATCACACTAATGATTTGGCTGTGTGACTAATAGCATGCTAATGTTTGGACCTCTGCCCTGGTTGCCCACACAGATGTGACTTGAGAAAAACTACCGTGGTTGGGCCATACCATCACCATGCCCTTGGGGATGCCCCTGTCTTTGTCTATGAGCTTCTCAGCATTCAGTAGCACCTGCAGCATCTTTACCTCCCCTAAGGTGTACAGCTGCTGAGGCAGACAGGCTTTCTCTTCCCTGTTCTTCTGCCCATGCAGCCTTTTCTGCACCACCAATTAACTTAAGCAGCAGAGTTTACTCCCTCTTCAAATTTTTTCAACATTGTGATATAAACATTCTTAAGGTTTTTAAGAGCTGCAGCCTAAAACCTGATAGTTCAAAAATCTCCCCGCATCTAAGGAGAGGTGGCAAACACTGAAGACCCTGAAAACTGAACTCAGAGCCCAGTAGGTTAAGGCCCCTCTGGGAATTTCAGAACAGGTTGGACATCTTGTCTGGTCAGTCTGGAGTATGACAGATCTCATGTGAAAGACGTGGGGCATCTCCTGACACTGGGCTGCATCTGAGCTGGCTCAAAACTTCTCTTTGAAGGGTTTGACAGCGGACCAGGATGTTTCTGGAGAGTAAACATCTAGTAAGTTAGACAGTGCTAAAGAGTCGGCAGGCTGGATCCCTGGAATTTAGACATGTGGATTTTGTCCAAGTCCCAGTATGATTTTGAAAGGTGTAAATCTGGCAAAAAATTTCATGTGCTAACACCTATGTACCTATAGCCATACATCTACTGAGTTTGCTTTTCAGTGAAACCTGTGCTTACACAACTAAATGATGTGTCTGCCTCAGAAGGTGCTTGGCATCCAGCTCGCCACTGTGCATTGCACACTACAGCTCTGTCCCAGGCCGAGGGCAAAACTCTCTGACATTCAGCCACCCTGGTACTGTAAATGGAGAGATTCATTCCTCCTGTGTAAATAGGAGACAAACTAGCTTTCAGGTAGCAAAGAAAAACAGCAGTGAATGCTTTACCGCTTAAAAGAGTAAAAAGCATCTGTAGAAGGAAGACCCATCCTTTAAAAGCATAAAAAATACTTGAAAGCATAAAAAATATTAAATTTGGCAGAGAACAAAATATTTTGAAATTATGCAACACGAAACAGTCACTGACACTCCTACTGAAACATGACACTGGTTCCAGGATGTTCAGGCACTCCTGCTGGGATAGATAATCTGCATTTAAATTACAAGATTCAGCCATATGTCTGGCTGGGAAATGAAAAGGGTGGAATGATAGATACTACCTTGTGCTCCTGCTCTCGGAGTCTTTTTCATCCTGCTCAGTCACTCTCATGCACTGAGGTCTGTTCCAGCATAAACCCTCTTCTTATTAGATAATACCCAAATGTCTCCAGGGCTTGTTTCAGAATCCAGTAGTCTCTTTTTTTTCTTTAGAAACTATATATCAAATCTTTGGTGGGAGCAAGCTTTTGACTAATACTCCCCTCTGGTCATTTAACTTGTAATAACTTATCAATTTAACCCATGCAACTTTTATTTGAGATTTTAGCCTATGACATATGGCTGGGGATTTATACTGTTCAGTTTAGGAAAAGACAGATCTTCTTCATATACAAAAAGAGTACAACCCACCTCTCCACTCTTGTATGTGTGTGTGTGTGTGTGTGTGTATGAGTTTTAGAATAAGAGATCAATATTTCTCTTTCACTGAAGTGATTTTTTTTTTGCAGCTCGTGTTGTCTATCTTTTGCTATTATCTTTTAGGGAGAAAAACGTATTTTTGTTGCCAGCATCTTCTTTGTAGCTGCTGAATATATTCTGTAATAGCTTAGGTTTTACTTTGTTTAGACTCTGAGAAGTTGCTGTTATATTTCCAGTAATTTAGTTCCGCATTCTGAACCAAAACAGAATTAATTGATGAGGAAAAAGAAATCTCAGTTCTAGTATTATGAAGAAAAACTAAAGCAGCTTAAGAAAAAAAGATGTTCAAAATATAGAGACTTTCCCACATTTTCAGTGTCTTAATATTTTTGGACTTTTTTTTAGCTTGCCATTGCAAATGGCTTGGATTCAAGAAACACAAGAACAATGCAGACTTAGTGATTTGGTCATGGTACCAGTGAGTGGTAAAGGCATGATCTGGGTTTAGAAACTTGGTTGCTGTGTTCTTCAAATGAGAAATACTCCCATAGTTTATAGTAATCATTGCAAACCATGCAGGTAGCCAGGGAGGACACTTCACAGCATCACCTATTGCCATGCTTGTAAATGCCACTTGGAGTTTGATGGGGACTTTTTTAAGGTACACATGCAAGGAGCTGAGCTGGAAACTGGTGCTCTTCAGAGGAAGAATCTGCTCTTCTGGAAAAGACATTTTGCAGGTGAGCAACACAGTAGTCAAAAGAAGCCTTACTGTGGTCTACTTTCTGTCCATCCAACCTTGCTCTGGTTTGCCTTCCCTGCTTTTGAGACTCCACAGTTGGACTGAGCTCCTGACTGACCCCTGGCCAAATCAGTGTGGCATGAGGAGTGTCACTGTCACTGGGAATGACAAGGAAATTCCACATGGTCCCAGGCTGCTACCTGGATTCTGCTGTCTCCAGCCAGCAAGGCAGAGCTCTGAACTCAGCTCTCACCTGCAGATCTCAGTGCTTGAATCACCACTTCGAAAAAGAAGTGGAGGAACCATTAGTTTAGACCAAGTGTGAACTGATAAAAATGAATGTCCTTGTGAATTGCTCTTAGAATTGTCATTGGTTTCTAGTAAGAGCAAAGAAACACAAGAATTAGCATAATTACTCTGAAGGTACTTATTTTCATATCCTCTTTGTTTCTGTTGTTTTGTTTCAGGACAGGTTTAATTAGAATTAAGCACTGGCAGTAATCCTTTGGTATATGCTTCCTTTTGGAGCCTTGAAAGATCCTGCCTTGTGAGGGTGATAAATCATCTAAATGAGCATGCATGAAAACTTGTAAAATGTAATTTGGAACGGAATTTTTCCACACATGGCACATATCCTAGGCAAGTGTTTTATAAGAGACCTGAGAGTTTTGTGGAGCGTGGTTTGGTATATAGCATAAATAAAGTGAACTTTGCATATAAGCCATACACAAAGATATCTGCTTAAAGGAAGACAGCATGACAAACCTCTAGGAGCCACAAAGTCTACCTGGTACATATTATGCATCTCAAAAACAATTCCCTAATGGACGTGCTGATGCCAAAAGAACCCTTTGGGTCTTTCTGAGAAGAATACATACATCAGCTTCCATAAAATATGTCATCCCTTTCACTCATTTGACTAAGGAAATACCAACAAAACATTGTTTTTAAATAGCTTTAAGGATCTGATATAAATCAACAATAGCCAGGAAATTTAAGAAAGCCAAAGACTGACACTCCCTCTTCAGCATATTACACCCTGTTTTTCAAAAAACAGCTAGAAACCTTGGATATCCCATCTCATTTTCAGTCATGCTACATCAGACCCTATGGAAAAAGTACCAGCAACAACAGAAGCTTCCACCTCAGCCCTTGCACGGCAAGGGTGAAATCATAAGAAGTCATATGTGCTTTGCATAAAACATCAGTAACTTTTCCCCTGAGACATGACCATTCAGCAGCTGAGACGGAGTCCCTGTCCTACCCAGGTGCTCTCACCCCAAGCTGCTGCTGGTGCAGACGCAGTGGCCGGAGGGAGGGAGAGACGCTGTACACGCGCCAGAGGAGCTGCTCCCCAAAGCCTCGTGGAGGACATTTTCCATTCTGGCTTTGGTTCAGGGGCTGAGGTGTTCCTGGGGCAGTAACACTGCCAGTATCACTGCTGCCAAGCCTGTTGGCTCCCAACAGCCTCCAGAACTGCAGCACAGCCCCCTCTGCCCAGTCACAACTACCTGAAAGGAGGTTGTAGCCAGGAAGGGGTGAGCCTTTTCTCCCACATAACAAGTAATGGGACAAGAGGAAATGGCTTCAAGTTGCCTGAGGGGAGGTTTAGATTGGATATTACAGAAAATTTTATCACCAAAAGGCTGCCCATGGAAGTGGCTACCTGCATCCCTGGCACCGTTTAAAAGATGTGTAGATGTGATTCTTGGGGACATGGTGGACTGGACGTGGTGGACTTGGCAGGGGTTGGATTCAGTGGTCTTATGGTATTTTTCAACTGAAGTGATCCAATGATTCTTTGAAAATATTTCATTCCATTGCAGTGTTAGATGAAAAAGGAGGACTAGTAAAGGCTTTTTTAGACAAGTACTGCTTTTCTTCTAGTCTCTTCTGTTGCAGTGACATCTGGAAGTTATCAAGAGCCAGTGCCCATTTTGGACCCAAGGAAAAGGAAGGAGGCATTTTCTCCAAAGGTTTCTGGGCATTTCTAGCCCCAGCAGCCTTATCCTAAAGCAGCAGCTTCTCTGATCCTATATCTTTTGTCCCAGGGCCCTCCCCTTGTCTTTCCTGGGCCTAGGGGATTCCTCCTAGAAAGAGGCAGAGCTGTCACTACCTCTGCAGCAGCTGGAATGTCCCAGGGCACAGGGTGGTAAGCCAGGACTAAGGTCAAAACAGGCCTGAATGAAAGCCCTGTCTCCTTTTGCTGCTTTGTGATCCTAGCTACAACCTTGATTCACAGTGAAACAAATTGGTGAAGTGAAAAAAAAAAAAGACTTCCCTGTAAAAAGATTTCTTTTTATTGTCAACTTTCACACAGTCAGAGGATGAAATTCCCTAGGCAATTAGAGCTTCTAACATTACAGGCACAAGGTTTGTTTCATGAAAACAAATACATGCCAGCATTTTTAAAGTTATTTTTTCAACCTTCAGACACATTGGCAAGGCGTCGATTCAGTAGTTTTTTTACTTGGAGGCATATAGACAGGAAAGCACAGTACCAGGTGGGAGTGCAATATGCTACTTGTCTGTTAATGATAAAGAGCAAAAATGCAAAGGAGCCATAAACCAGACAAAGCAAAGGAAGAGAGAGGCATCCACAGAAGCGGGTGTGTGGCAGTTACCCAAGGACTGGAGATTTCTCTAGTACTAATGTCTAAAATCATTAGCATAAAAGCAGCGTTGCTTAGGGATATCTGCATAGCTGGGAGTAGCTGAGGGCTTTTGGTCTGGTATTTGCTTGTTTGGTTGGGTTTTTTGTACCAAGTTCTGCTTTCCATAGTGGCAGTGGTATAAACTAAAATCGGTTTACAGGGAACTCAATAAACACGGTGTAATAATGACCACTCATGCAGCTTGCATCCCCTATTAAATGTTAGCCTTGAATTTTTACAATACAATTTAACAAAGATTACAGCATTTAAAATGAAATGTGATCATTCTATGCTTTTATCTAAAAGTTCTTTCATTTGTGATAGGTAATCCCTCTGACTCAAACCTGTTTCTTACTGTAAGGTGGGTTGTAATTGTAACCATCAGTGGCAAACAAAGAGATAGTTCATATCTGAATAAAAAATTCAGTGTTCCTGAACAATAAATTTGGGCAATGTGAAAGGTCCAGCACATATAATATTTTTTTTCAGTCAGCTTGGTGGACCGTGTTGAGCAGGTGAAACCAAGAAAGTCGAGCGATCAAAAAAGGAGAGAATTCAGCAAATAGTGCTGGAGCCCAGAGCTATCAGTTTCATATCTTTTCCCCTGAAGTGAGTCTGTGACATGCAGAGTCAATAGCAGAGGTGCTCCCAGATGTGAGCTCCTGACCTTGCAGCAGGACCCTGCCCCTGCACAGCCTCCCAGTGTCCGCTGCAGACTCGCAGCCAAGCCGAGACAGTTGCGCATACAGATGTGATAACTTGGCCAGTGACCTACATAAGACTCATTTGCTAACCCAGAGGGCACACAGTTTTAAGGGCACATTACTGCCTCCCCTCCACAGGAGAATCTTGCCCCAAAAGGACATTTCTGTGTGGGACAGATGTGGTTTCAGACCATGGCAGGGGCTGTCATCCAGAGGCAGATATTGTGCCTGGCAGCTCGGTGAAGGTAGCAAAGAACTGGAGGGAAAATATGAAAAGAAGATGAATCTGTTCAGCACTAAACATGTTTATTTTAACTTCTCTGCAGCTTCTGAAAAATCACTGAGCAAAACTCCAGGGTATAAATCAAAGTGAGAGAGAAAAAGAAAAACGGCAAGCGAAAGAAAGTCATTACTTTGATTGGCAATGAAGGATTACTCAGGATCCATAACTGTGTTTACCTAGCTCAGCTTAAAGTTCACCATTCTAAACTCCTCTAAAGAATCTCATCTTGAAAACAAAAACTAAACTTAAAAAAGCCAGTGTTCACAGAAAATGATTTGTGTAATGACAAGTGGAAGTTTGGGATTTGCCACCTATGCTTACATGACTATGTTTTCTTTACTATTAAATGCATACTTTATGTAATTTCAAGCTTTGTCTACTAGGAATTTAAATTACAGAATAAAACCTAAAATTATGGACATAAAGATAGCTACCTGATATTATTTTTATCCTTTCAATTTCATTTCCTTCAACTATACCTTAGCACAACCCCATTTACAGTCTAAGGCCAGAAAGTCAGTAGTACTAGGCACACAGTAACACTAAGTACTGTTCTCACTTGTTCACTATAAGCTCCCTATTTCCTTCTTAAAAGTTGTTTTCAAAAGGATCTGCTTGCATAATTGTGCAGCAACAAGCCCTGGTAGCCTCAATCCCCAAGAATGTTTTCAATGACCTCTTCCTGCCCAGTTTTTCCATGAGAGAGAGAGAGAAAGAGCTGTTGGGAAAGGGGAAGCCAACAGTGTTACCAGAGGGTAAATGAGTAGACAGACACAGAATAGAGATTAGTGTTTTAGGAAAGAAAAAAAATTCCCCCTCCCTGGCGTTACAATTGCTTTTAAAAAACACCCTCTCCTTCTAACATTTCATGTCCTTTTTGTAGGCACTTCCAGCAACAAAGTAGACCATAATTTTAGAAATGAGAATATTAAAGCAGAGGAATGGGCAGGCAGTGTGGCTGCCAGTGTCACACCCAGACCGCGGGTCAGTGCCAGCGATGAAGAGTCTGGGCAGCTTTGCAGGGGCAGTGTCAGTCAACATGGCCATTTGTGGACAGATAAGCTAGTGCAAACAAAACCAGAGCATCAAAAGTGAAATGTCTGCTTCAGAGGGAAGCCGAGCTCACTAACACACACATACCTGTACCACGTGCCTAGCAAATCAAGATTTGTTTATTTACAGTATCAATTTTGGTTATGGAGAGCTCTTCAAAAATCTGAGGGTAAAATAACCTTGAGAAGTTCATGTTATTAGGAATTAATTATTACCCTCTGACTGACCCCATTTATCACCATGAAAACCAGATACATTAATTAGTGCATTTCTGGCATCAAAGTAAACCTGTTTCCTTCATGTTAGATTTTGGTTAAGATTTTGTTCCCAGAGGGACAACGGGAATTGTTAAATGTAGCAAAGAGCAGTTTAAAGATTTTCTACTATGATGAATATAAATTTGGGCTTTTTTTTTGTCCCTGAAGTAGGCTCCATAGTAATCTCTATCACCAAAGAATTATCTTTGCTAGAGGCAGACTAAATTAACAATCAGAGTTTAGTTTTTAACCCTGTCAGCTACAGCACTGATACTGAGGACCATGGGGTGGATTATTCAGCAATTAACATTATGTGATGTTGCTGAATACAGCGTATTTCCTGTAGCTTAAAAACATGCCACGCCATGGCAATGCAGAGTAGGCAGCTTTTAAATTTTGGATTAAATCTTAGTGAAAGTCTCGTATGACTCATTCAACTCCTGCCATTACCTTATGTATTGTGATAATGGTGTAATGCAAGGTAGGGATTTAAAAGGACAAGAACATAAATCTTTGAGATTGATGGCATTTTGCCATTGCCTGTGTGTCAAGAGGACTGAGGGAGCTTGTTGTGTTACAATTTCCCATCCTAGTCGTAGTAGGAGTGCAAAATGAAAGCTTTACATTCAGATCAAATCCTGTGTTTGTCTCCAAGACAAAATTTCTCGTGAGATTAAGACCTTCAAAATATGGTCCCATAGGGAAGAACTCAGAAATTCTCAATAGCATCCCAAGGAGGCCTTACCACTTTGTCAGCCACAATCAGCTGCAAATTCCTCACCATCACTTTGGTTGCATTTTTCTCTGGATGGGAGAAAAAAATCCGGGCAAATATGATACCCCAGTGCTCCATGGCTTAGCTATTCGCCCCAAATGGTCTGCCTCTTTAAATAAAGCACAGGCTGGGACACGCTATCTGCTTCTCAGAAAGCCGAAGGTGGATGCATGCCAGGGATTTGTGCAGCTTCCTGGCTTTGCTGATAAAGAAAGGCCACTGTGAGGTAAACCTCTGCTGTGTCCCTGACACGTTCTGCCAGCGGCTGCCCAGAAACAAGGCACCCAAGAAGACAGGGAAAGCACGGATCCTGTGGCACCACAGCTCCTTGTTTGCACGGGAGGAAGCCTCTGAAGAGTCCGCACGGGCTTGTGCTTCTACATTTAGAAACGTGAGCTTCGAGCCCGAGCATTTGCATCAGCAGGTGGAAAGTATGAGAGAGCACATCTAATGCTGAAAGTTACTGATAGCATTTGACCATGTTAACCAGTAAGTGACAAGGCAGGGTCACGAGAGTTAATTATTCATGTAAGTGACTGCTAAAAGAAAAGTTTAAGAAATGTTGGTAGTTTGCACTGACTGCAATGGAAAGTGACTAATCATTTCAAAGTTTAACCTTGGCAGCTCTAAGCAGACCCTTCTGGCTCTTTTTTTTCTAGCTTTGTTTTTTAAATCAATGTTGTCTACTTCACAGGCAGAACATTACAGTTTTCACAGCAGAAAACACCCTGGCTGGCTAGAAGGGCACCTGTGCCATGAAGATCAGAGCTCCAGGAGAAAAGCAATCTGGTTTAGAGGTGTTCAACTTTGGGAGAAGGGGGTGCTTCAGCCTCAACTCCCAATCTCCTGAGTGATGTGACGCCACTCTCCTCAGCTCCCAGTAGTTGTGTATTTAACTTATAACCTCTTTGGGGCAAACTCTACCTTGTTTGTTCAGTGCCAAGCCCAATCAGTCCCTGCCTGTCACTGGTGTCCCTCGGCAATGCCACAATATAAACACTAACAAAGACAGACTGCTCATATCCGCGTAGCCACAACTGAATCCACCACTTAAAAAATGTCATTATTTTTGTTGGTACCCAGATAATTTAAAAAATTCTCAGGAAAAAAACAATTACTGCCCTGCCAGAACTGCTAAGCTTCTGTGGGACATAGCTGCATAATTTTAAGAGCCAAACATTCCACTAGACCTCTTTGTTTCAACAATCAAATACCAGAGAGGAAGGTAATACTGACAACATATTGCTCTTCTTCTGTATGCTGAACTGCTTTATAACTTCAAGTCATGATATATGAGTCTAAATTAAAAAAAAAAAAAAGGGAACATTTAATAACACTACAACATATATACAGCACTTCTCATCCCAAGAGTACTTAAAATACTTGAGGTCTCAGAGGAGTACAGCTATCTGCAGACTGGGACACAACATGTGTTTAACAGTATTTGAGGCTTGAACATGGACAGCAGCAATTTCTCCAACTTACAGCTTTGGTAAGGATAAAGCAAAAATAAAGGCATGTTTAATGCATGTAGGCCTAATAAGATACTGAAACGATCTGATACTGAAAGGGAAGACAGACTTGGAGAACTTAAATTTGAAGAATATATTAAGTAAGGGTAAAAATGAAATTTGAGCTGTAAGATGAGAGGACAACAAAGTGAATAGTATTTTTTCCTTAAGAAAAACAGCCTTTAAGGTTATAATTTAGTTATTAAGAAGCATGACTTATGTGAAAACCAGAACCCTCAGTGCCCATTGGGACACAACATCTGGGGACACCTCAAAGGGAAGGCTGCAAAATCATCAGGGAAGTTCTGCAAAATGCCTAGTGAAAAAAAAAAAAATTCAAAAGAAATCTTCTGGATATGTTTTTCAAAAGAAATCCCAGAAGTTGTGGGAACTTCCTGTCCTTCCTGCTCCTGTAGGAGGGCTAGAGGTGTTATCTTATTGGGCTCTCAAAGAGACAAGGAAGACCACTTGCATGGATCAATATATAGGCATGGTCAACCCTTTGTTAAATATTGCTTTCCACCTGTTGCCCAAAATGTCTCTTCAGTGACAGAAACATTGGGAGAAGGCTGGTGGGAGGCAAGGGGCCTAAGTGTAAAAAGAACCTTTGATGTAACTAATACATAAGAATAAATATAAAAGAATATTTAAAATGTTAAAATTACTGTTGCAAACAATGCAGTGCCAAGTCAGCCTACATTAAGAGTAAACTGGTAAGATAAGCATGTAAATTAAAGATTGCAGAAAGCAGAGGTTTGGGTTTTATGCCACATTTCTCAATTCAAGAACAATTTCCTCTCATGTGGTACTTGGACAGAGGCAGAGGGACATGCTAAAGGCAATGTGGGTGGTTCATAGTTTTCACTTTGCTTTGGCATGGGAAGCTAGGAAGCCACAACAGTTCTTTGCTTGTAAGTTTTATGTTGCTTTAAGCATGAATGTCCTTTTTGTCCTCTAACAATCCCATTTTTGTTTTTAGGAGGACAGCCTTTGACCCTTTCCTGGACTAGGAATGAAAGTCATCTGAAAGAGCAGTATGCTGTTCTTTGAAACATACTTTGTGGTCCTCTCTTTTCATGCCATTGCTGGCATCATGCAAGCCAGGGGAACTTCAAGCAACTTTGCTAATCTGCCTTCATCAGCCTGTACCAAAAGTGATAACCAGTGCTAGTATGATTTTATCAGTTTTTCCTGCACCAGACTCATTCCCTAGGGGTAATTTCATCTAGTGGCTTCAGCTCCATCTTATGTCTCCCAGAGCAGGCAAAGGGATGGAGAGATGCCCTGCACTACCCTCTCTCGATGCAGGCCTGCTTATTTTTCTGAGTATCTGTACAGCGAAACTTTCAGTTTTCAGTCAGTTTCAGTCAGTTTTGAATTTTCCTTCCTTCTGTAAACCAACCAGGATTAAGTAGTGTGGCAGTGATACTTTCAGATAAGTGCTGGCACCTATATGTCCCAGAGCTCCCTTTACAGTCATTGGACATGATTTAGAGGCAACAGTCATATATTCAGTGTGTTTATAGAAACCCCAAAATATCTGCTGTTCTCTCTATCTGTCTAGCCTCCACCTGCCAGTGTGGAAGGTGGAGCCCTGGGTCACATCTGCCACATCCACATCGATATTTTGGGTATCTTAAGTGATTTCAAACAGTGTGAGATCCCTTCCTGTGACAAATAAGTGAAGCACGTGGCTCTTATCAGCTAGTTCTGTCGTTACCTATTGGTAAGAAACATGTATTTCTCTCACTGATCTGAGAATGGGCTGGTGTGCCCCCTGGGGATTCCTGTCTCTGTCCATTGATTTAATAGGAATTTAGGTGAGTAGATGAGATGTGATGATGAATTTTTAGATAGCTATAGTGAGATGAAATGAATCCCATCCGTCTTGGCACATGATTAATGTTGGAACAGTGAACACCTTGCACTTTACTCTTAAATATTGCAATAACTTTGGTCAGATTTAATGTTTTGGAGTTTTTTTAAGTGTTACTGTTTTTATTAAATTGATCCTTGTTAATTATAATCCAATAAATTTTAAAAGAAGCTTTAAAGGGTAATGATTTATGTGTCTATGTTCAAAAATCAGAAATATCAGACAGCAAGCCAGCAAACTCCTACAGAATTCAGAGCATACATTTGAGAAGTGATTTTAAATCCCTGTGCCAGTCAAGCAGAGGGAAAAGTATGTACAAGCCATACTGCTATATTGTGACAAACCATAAAGAAGCTTTCAGCTGTACAGCATCTTGACAGGCTGTTCAAAATCAAGTGTTTAACTTCACTCTTTACCTTGATAATCAGGCTCCCCTCTTTGCTTCACACATATATTATGCCATATTTAGCACACAAAAGGGAAAAAAAAACCCCAGTAGTTTCTTTGGAGACTGCCAACTTTGTTGTGATGCACCCCATCACTCTTCCTGTCTTTTATCGTAAGAAAAGCATCCTGTACACGCTTGTATTGCAGACAGATCTTTCCTAGCAGTAGTCCTGATATGTGAAATAGGACTTATGAGGCTGTAGTCCTGTGCCTTAGGAATAACTGTGTTAATCTGCCAAAAAACCCCCAAACAAACAATAAACAAAAAACCAATCCCAAACTTAATGTAAGTCCTGTCTCTCTAAAAATATGGGCTTTACTTACTCTGAGCAGTGTTCACATTAGTGACATAACCTTAGTGTTCCACTAAAGCTCGTAAAACTTTCTAACTGTATTTAAAAAATACTTATAGACTCAAAAATAGATGTCAGGGCATTTTCTATGATAAACAACACTTCTTTTGCAATACTTGTTCCACAAATTTAGTTATTCGTTGCTCAGTCCCACCTAGCATGGTAGTCCTTCTGTTCAATAAATATGTACAAGACCTGTTGATTTTCAAGCATCATCTATATCATTTGCTTTTCTTAGCTTGTCCTCAAATCATTGTATTTCAAAGTTGACTCCCACCTCTGTGCCCAAATTCAGTAAAGGTATTATAAGTGTGAAACAGGGAAGTGATTCTTTTACTTCAATTTACACATGTGCCCTATGCTGTATTTATCTTTTGGGGGGAGAAAAGTATAAAAATAGACATTAATAACAATAGGAACTCTGGGTGAAGGGGCTAGCTTAAAGAAAATTCATGGGATTTTGAAAGCACCTACACTATTCAGAGGTCGGGCACATGCTGGTCTTTACTTGTGTCTTAATAATGAAGCAGTTGACATGTTATCTGGTAAAAATAACAGCAGCCAATGTACCAAATTCAATACAGCATGCTACATACAGTGACAGTGACATCTGATGATACTTGTGACAGATTATTGTGGTCATCCATCATAACAGTGCAGCAAAAATCCAAGGCTGCAATAAAAATTAATCTGGCCATGAAACTGGCCTATAGTTATTTTTTCCCCCTTACTACTACAACATCAATGTATAGAAGCCATCACACATGACTTTGTGAGGGTATTAGATGGACATAAAGCTTGCTGAGAGAAACTGATGGTTGCTAGAGAAAACTCAGAAACCAACTGCTTAGAGGCTGTCTTCACACCTGCTTCATTACAGCTAGTTCCATGAATATGTGACTTACTAGTAGGGTGTATTGAAAACCAGAGAGCTGGTAATAACACTTTACCTTTTCTGCTAAGACAGTGGATTCGAAGTCTGGCCTGAGTCAATGAAATGATTCAAATGTAATCTCTTAATTGCTGATTTGAATAAGTCTGTAGTTTTAGTGACCACCCTACGGATGAAAATCTTCTTTACAAAACCATGGCCAACCCCAAGATTCCTCTGGATCCTCAGAAAGGGTGAAGGAGCTGAATACCCAGAAGAAATTGGCATCAAGCTGGGTAAAAGCCAGGGGCACAGTGTGTTGCTGCTAGGGGCAGGGCAGTGTAAGAAGACTTCCCTCTGAGACTTACCAAAGCTATTAATAGGGCACACATTCAGTCCCATACTGACTTGGAAGTCAAAAGAAGCACTGTCTCCTGCTAAGGAGAGGAATATAACTATAAACTTAAAGGGCTGTAAACTGTGTCCTTGGGTTTTCCTCCCTCGTGTGATCACTTTTGTATCTCCATTTGCAGAGCAGCCGTATAATCCATATGTGGCAATAATTTCATGCACAAACTTTAGGACGCGCAGTGCCATAGAAGTTGAACAAGCCTTGTCAATCACCCAACACAGGAAAACCTGTTGGTGGAACAAATTTACTGCATGCTTTAATTGTAGCCAAAGAGGCCTAGCTTCCCCTAGATTTTCATGGTTTGTCATTCAACTACAATTTCTTCCATGCATCAGAAATTTGCTCCAGGTTATATGATGTTTTGTGGTCTATCACAACATGGCATATTACCAATTGATAATATATAATCCACGATGAAAATATGCCCTTAAAGCCCCATGACAAATGGAAATAATGTGGATATCTTATTTAAAACAGTAGAAGGGAAATGGAATACAGCTCAGGTCTGTATTTTAAACTTATAATTTCTGTTAAAGCAAAAGAGGTATATAAATAAAAGGTACCTGAAACTTAGATTATTCCTAAGAGGAACTTAATGACTTCAGCTCTTCTGAGATGGCTTGTGTGTTTTTTTAACTGCTTCCTATTCATACTTTTTTTCTGTAATAAATGTGCCAGTATATTTTTGGATATGCTTTTATGATATTAAAATCAGCTTTCTGGAAAAACAAACTAGAAAACTTTACCCTTTTGAAATCAATGAAAAGAGTCCTATTGATGGCTTAAGACTGCAATTGCACCATTTTTAAACTTTCTTTTAACATTCCACATCATGATAGATGCAATGCCAACACAAAGAAAGGTATATGGTCTCTACAAACAGCCAGCATTGCCAAAGAGAAAAATTTCTGTTATGTTCTACAAACTAGTTTCAAGCTCAGTGGACAAGTGGTTTAAAATAGATTCCATAGGCTTTCAAAATGGTATCCACATACTCTCTCACTGTAATTACTTAAAAAACTTCTATCAGCCTTTTCCCAGGGATCTGCTTATGAATATTAGCATTACAGCGTTAATACTTTTTGGTTCAGGCTTGTTTGTAAGTGGTACTGTGACGGTACTGCAGGAGAATAATTAATTATGATTTTAAATGCATCCAAATATTTTGAAAAAGAAATAAATAGATTTGATTACTGCTTATGATCTACTCAATGCATATGTAAGTACATGTTTAAATACTTTGCATTTGCAGCTGGAATTGAGCCTTTTTATCCTACCTGCAGCTGGGCTAGGAACTGAGTGCATAAATAACAGGTGTTCTGGTTTCAGTGACTCATTTCTCAGCTTCCTCAGGGCCAGTTAAGCCACTAAATATTTATCAGATGTGCTTACTATATAGGGTCTCAAATCAAAACACTATCAATATGGAATGCCTCATATTGAGATTAACCATCCTCTTATTTGAATATATTTCTTCTGAAAAGGTATTCTGGAATGGCCAGTGTTCATGGCTATACTGAACAGGCACAAAAATATCTCCTGTTCTTTCACCAAAACTTGACTTTGTTTTCCTGATGCTGCAAAATGCATTTTAATGGAAAGGTTTTAAGAAGCTGAAGTGAGATAGGGCCTGGAAACTGCTTTCCTTCCCTCCTCTTCTTCCACCATGTGAGATGGACTGCATTGCATCAGTGCAGTGGCAAATAACCAGCAGTGCTATATTTAGCTGTTTGTAATAAACATACCTTGAATGATGTGAAATATTTCTACCTTGGGAGCAGAGTATGATACATTTTTTTTCTTCTTTTTTATTCTGCCTGAATGAGCAAGAGACAAGAACCAAAAATCAGCTCCAGGAGTCTCACATGACTCTGCAAAACATTGCCATTAAACTTATTTGTACCGGGCAAAGCTGGTATAATCTGTAGTCATTTAAATTCACCTTTAATGACTGAAGGCTTAATTATTGCATTTTGAGGCATATATTTTTTAGGTATAATTATACAGTTAAAGACATTTTAAGATCATAATTAACTGAAAGACTGAGAACCAAATCAATTGAAAGTCAATATGAAACATGGTTACTTCACGGGATCAAAACAGCAACTGTAAGAGAATTCTTCACTGAATACATATATTCCGAGATTATTTTGGCCTCGATGCTGTTGAAATTGTTGTCACAGATAAAGAAAAATATCCCTTCTAAAGTCTGTAGAAGTCTGAAATATTGGGGGAATGACCAGACAGTATCACAGAGTTTGGTAAGTAGTTTATGGGGCTACATGTTTTTCAGCATGGTGACAGGAAAACTACAACATCTACAAATAATGAGGGAAGAAATAAATCAGAAGAAGCCTGAGAGAAGTAAATCAGAACTCAGGTGAACAGTCTTTCCCAGAGTAATGCAATTCTTACACATAATCCAGGAATTTGTATCCAAAAAGTGTAGGAAGTTTACACAATGCTGTGTGTCATCCTGCTGGAACAATAAGCCCAGCTCAGGTGTCTGCAATATGATAAGGATTCTGAAAAATCAAAGACATTTCAGACAAGATCCTCAAGAATGATTAAAATGGAAATTCTTCCTCATGGATCTCATGGAATGAATTACTTAAGACATTAAAACAGGGGAAAAATTACTTAAGTACCTACCTGGAGAATCGGAATTCAGTGATAATTGGTTCTTTGATCTCACAAATAAAGGTGTGGCATTGTGAAGGCTCAAAAGTCTGTTTTCAGTGATTTCAAAAGGGCAAGGCTTCCTCTTCCACTGAAGTGACAGAGACATGGTCAGTATTAAAAGTGACAGGATTAAAAGTTCACCAGTTCAGGGGTCTTCAATTATCCCTTATGACAACTGATGATTTTCATGCATGAGGTAACTGTAGTGAGAAGGACTCAGTTCTTTCGGCTGCACAATGGAAAAGCCTTATGAGCAGGTTTTTGTACTGGAACCCAGACGCTTCTTAGAGAAGCACAGTTAGAGCATCTCAGCTGGGTGCTGAAATAGATTAATTCATAGGAATTTCTGAAGTCAGACCATTCAAAAAACCAAAATGAGAGTGAAATAAAAAATGCTCTAATACATTTGTCATGTACACCAGTGGAGAAACAAGCCTGACATGTGAAAGGCCTCTCGGTGTTAGCCAGCAGTGCTGGGTTCAGATGAGAGCCCAGAGACCGTCGGCGCACGCGTGGCCACCAGCCAGGTGCGAGAATGACAGACAAACAACAATTTGAAAATCTGAAAAAACTCCAGAATTTCGCAAGGCAGGGATGGGTGCCTGAGGCTGGGCTGAAATGGGGACCCTGGGCCATGGGCAGGGTGTGGGCCACCCACTCAGGAAAGGCTGGCCAAGGCCAGTAAAGTCCTTTGGGGCATGGATGGCAGCCTCCTCATAAGGCTCAGCAATTAGCGTTTGTTTAGGTTTATGCCAGAGACTTTCTCAGGAGAGATGTTCTCAGCATGACGGCATTTTCTGCGGATTGCTAATCTGTATCTCTTACCACCATTTCTGAGAAAGGGTCACCCTCCCTTTCACAGTGTATTTGAAGAGTGATGTTCTCACACAAGCATGACATTTTCTTCTGAGACCATGATTCCCTGATGCATAGAATCAGTCTGTGAAGTGATGGCAGCTTTTGGATCATATCAGTCTTTTTATCCTGCCATTCTCCTTTCTTTACAAATGCAGACAGTGGGTTTTAGTAGTTTTCAGCATCCTGTCAAGTAAAATATCAGTGGATGACAGCCTAAATTTAATCACTGCCCTTCTGTAATTTAATCTAAATACAGATCAGTCTGGTTCTGCAGATTATTTTACAGTGCTTTATTATTTTGATTCTGTTTTCTAAAAAGAGTTTAGGTTTGAGATAACAAGCATTGGCAGTTACATGACTCCTCTCCCCACAAAATTCTTGAAGTTATCTTTATTCTTTAATTAATTTTTGTGGCTTGTGTTTGGTTTTTTCTACACTAGAAGATAATTTGTTATGAATTATTGCCTATTTAGTTGCAATATTTTCTAGTAAATATATCAGAAGAAAGTGAAAATAGCAAGTTAAGACAAATATTAACTTCTTCAGCCAGTATAAAAAAACTATGTCTATGTTGCTCCAGGGGGCCAGACATTTCTGTGGTGCCAACAAGAGCTCTTTCATTTGACTTGGCTTGTATTTTTGGCATATGCAACAAACTTAGAAATATTTTGTTTTCATTACATATATTTCCAATGCCTAAGTTCCCTTTTTGTGGCTTTTGAAACAGTTTTTGTGCAGTATCTTGGAAACATTATCATGGTGTATTTAGATAAAATCTCAGCTAGTATTGTGAGGATCATCCATAAATTAATAGCAACAGCTGACTATACACTATTAAGATGTGTTTATTATCTTATGCTTTTGTTTTAGATATTGTAATACAACAGCAAAAGTAGTACTTTCCTTAGTATCTCACCTCCACCAGTAATCTAAATTGCATCTAAGATCAGATAGTTTGGTATTTTTTCTTTATCAGATCTGTAGATGCACAGTCTGCCTTAAGACTTAGATTTGTTGCACTTCTGCTAGACCTTCCTGTCAGAGATGTCTGACCTTTTGAATCGGGGCTGGAAACCTGTTCCAGAAGCCTCTGCAGTTTGTGCTCTCATGCTACTCTCCTGTGTCTTATGGATGCAGCAACAGCTCACAGCAGTATATCTGGTAATGCATAAATGCATTTTAGAATTGTAAAAATTATTTTTTGGGGCAAATTAAGTTGTCATTTGCAGAGCCCTGCTGTTGTGAACATTACAACCAATGCATTTTTCCACAGATGTGAATTCAATCTGAAAGAAAGGAAGCATGTCTTCTCCTGAGTGCAGAAAGGCTGTTTGTGAAGTGCTTTTGACAATGGCAAGAGAGGTTTATGATTACCTTCCATCCACACCTCATAAATTACTTTCTCACTAGTAAAGAAAAAACTTGATATACCTAACCACTAATGCCAAAGAGTCCCTCTCCATTTGCTCTCATCACCATTCTGTATTTGTCAGTCTCTCTGAGGTAGTGACCTCTAGTTTCAACAATGCAGTTATGAGAAACACGAAAATAAAAAAAGAAAGTACCTTCTGGCTTGTTAAGGCAGGAAGGTGGTGGCCTCAGCTGTACTTTCATTTTCCTGTAAGTATTGTTGGGTTAGTTTCTGAATGAGATCTGCTATTTCCACTGAAAATTATGTATGAAATTTACATTTTTGCTTCTCTTTGCTTTATTCCAGAAGCTCGAACACTTTTCAAAGCTGCCAGGAGTCTTTTGTCAACTGAATGTTTTCCTCACATCAAAGGTTCATCTATGTGTAACAACCACTGGAATACCCGAAAGTTGTATTTTCAGATTAAATAGCTATTAAAAACAACTCAGATAGTGATGTTCAAAACCAGTATTTCCCAACAGGGAGGGAGATGGTCAAAAAGCTGCTTTTTTTTTCTTTTGCATCAAGTGCTTGAAAATGTTTCCAGCTCTTCTGTTCAGAAATGTGATGGGAAACCTTCTCAGTCTAAAGGTTTTGGACCTGTACAGAAGTGAAAGGTTCCACGCTTTTTTCCACTGTGCTTTGGGCTCTGGCCAGGAAGTTGCACCCATGCTACCTGCTGTGTCACTTGCTCTCCTCCTGTAGAGCAGTAACTCTGTCCCGTTCCAAAGTGGTTTCTATTTTGGGATGAAGCGTGTCCTCCTAGGAATTTGAACAGGGGGGCCCGGGAGAGTGGCAAAAGGAAGAAAATATGATGTTATTATCTGTGTTCTGAAACACTGAGTCCTTTGAAGACCAACTCCAAAGCTTTTGTCCCTTTCTTTCCAACGTAGTCTCTGCACAAGTTTTAAGTCCTAGATCTTAATTTTATACTGCTCATTTAACAGTTTTAACCCCTTCACCCCTCAGCCCTGTAATGCAGGCCCTCGACTTCTTCCCTAAAAGAAGGAAAAAACCTCTAAAAGCACAAGACTCTCTTGCTGAGCTCAAGACATTGATATTTTTACTTGAGCAAATGCTGCTGCAAGGTTGAAAAGTCTCCTGCTGCCTCCATTACTGTCACCAGTGTGGGACTGGCACGAGGAAATCTGTGCTTGTGCCTCTGCTGTGCTATCACAGAGGCTGACAGCCAGTCTGAAATCACCCACGAAGGTGGGCTTGAACAAAGTACAGTTCCTGTACTGAAGGAGATTGTGCATGGGCATACATTTCCTCCTGTCAGTTCTGCTGAAGGGTGATGACCTGTTACAAAAAGACCATAGCAAACAGCTGGGAAGAAGTAACATAGCATCTGAGCTGTTCACTAAGCAAAGCTGAATGAAAGCCCTTAAATCAGTCACAACTGATCATAGTTTCATTTTTCAATTTTGTCAGTATAAAAAAAAATTATATTTTTTGTTTTTATATAAAGTAAGATTTTCCTCAGATTTCTACAGTACTCTCATCATTAGCCTCTTCTACTGATGTTAATTGAAAAGAATTAACATTAAATGATTCTAAACCAGCTCTTGACAGAAATAATTTTTTGACTCTTTCTTCCAGTCACCACTTATCAATGGAGAACACATATTTACTTTTTTCTAGTTGTCTTACAAATTCACGGAGCTTTAACTCTAGTGTGAGTTTTTGCTCTCTGGTCCATTTCTCCCTATGGGAATTTTTTAGTGCATTTTATTGTTGATACTGTGTGTGATTCAGTGGTTACTCAGCACCAGATACCCTGAGAGAGTGTTGATTCATCCAGCATCCGAATTTTAACTCTTCAACATTTGCCAAAGTCCTCTGTGACCAGTAACCCAACTGGATGAGAACCTTATAAAATATAGTTCCCACTTTCCCTTCATACAGTTTGCATTCACGGACAAACTTTATGAAAACTATCTTGGTACAAGAGTAAAAGTGAAAGTAGGATTTCATTCACCACTATTCTGACTCACTTTTGACATATTTCAGTACATAGGACTTCTTTTAAGTTTCAGGTGGCATGGACTTGAGGTTTTGGGGAATGGAAGTGTAAGTTCTGTTGACAGAAACTGTGGAAACCCAAGGGTTCATGAATTGCTGCATGGTAACATCTGAGATGCTTCCAGACAGGCACTGATATATTACTATTGGTTTTTTGTCAAATGTGATCCCCTCAGCGTAATTATGCACAGAACATGAATACATTAAACGAATTTCAACTACTACATTTTGCCTCCTCAGCTCTTACAAACAGATCTGCAAAAAACATGCCAATTTTTTTTCCTCACTCTAAAAAAACCCCAGTATCTTTACTTCCCACCTTCAAAGAAAATCAGTATTTGGCAGCTGTCTTCTGTTTTTGCCGTGTTCCTGATTTCCCTCTGTTTTTGGCATTGCCAACACACTCTGCAATATGCTGCAGTGCCCTTAGTAACATTTTGGAACAACCTTGATAGAAATGCCCGTTCACGGAGGATTGAATTAGCATGCATCATCTACACTGTGGACAGTTATGAGTTTTGTGTCTTTCCCAGAATTTTGTTGTTGATATTTCTTTTCAGATGGGTTATACATACGTGCAGAATGCCCCAGTTCTGTGACATGCTTCCATTTTTTGTTTTGCTCTTACATACTTTGGCTTAAATATTGCTGATGGTGTGAAAAAATCTGCATTTGTTGACTGACCAGGCGTATCGTTATGGTTATTATTTTAGTTTAGTTTCATGTTCCATTATTACTAAGTGTATTTGCCTTATACAGGTTGGCTGTGTTCTTTGGCTGAATATCAATCATTTTCATAGCTTGAAACTGGATTCTGAGCCTCCAGCTACCCAGATAAAAATAGGAACTGTAATTTGTCACAGGTGTTTGCTGGAGCAATTCCAGCAATGGACATGACACTAAAAATTGCAGAATAACATTAGATTTAGATGACATGGTGGGAACTCCCTCGACCACTATCTGGGATCTGTTTATAGAGTGCTACAGTTTGTGACCCTGTGCAACCTTCTATGCTAATTTCTAGGCATTGTTGTAAATATATCTTCATCTCCACTTGAGAATTTTGAAATCAAGTTACAATCAATACTTACTCCTTCCTCCTGATATGGATTTTATGGTAAGAGCCTTAGACCAGGTGACATAGAATCATGGATTTGCAGAATTAGGTAGACCAGATCTGGGTGATGTGCCACTCATCCACCCTGCTCAAGGCAGTACTAATCAGATCAGATTCCTCAGATTTGTGCCCAGCTTAGTCTTGAACGTGTCCAAGGATGGAGTGTTTTTCCTATAGTGTCTCTCGGCCTCTTCCAGTACTGAAACAACCTCATAGTAAAAAAACTCAAATTGTGTCTAAACGTTCCCTCCCCCTTGTAGCCACTGCCTCTCATCCACTTGTTGTGCATCTTCAGGAATAGTCTGGCTGTTTCCTTTATGTCTTCTGATCAAGTAGTTGCAGACACAACATTTAGTTGCAGATTTCCCCCCAGATGTCTCTTTTCCAGGATGAACAGGTCCATCACCCAGTGACTTTCCTCACAGGTCATATGCCTCAGCTCCAGAGCAGCTTGCTGGCCTCCCCAAGACTCACTCCAGTATGTCCAAGTCTTTTATTCATTGGAGATCCCCAAACTGGGCATGCTATTCCAGGCGCAGTCTCACAAGTGACAAATACAGAAGGAGGGGTCAATTCTCTGAACTTGCTGCCTGCAGATCTTGCTAATACAATACCCAGGATGCTGTTGATTTTCCCAGCCACAAGGTCACATTGCTGGCTCAACTTCTCCCCCAAGGTTGCCAAGTCCTTTTCAGAAAAGCTGTTTCCCAGTCAGCCAACCCTCAGTCTGTGTTGTTGCATTATTTTATTCCATCCCAGGTGCAAGGCTTTGGATTTGCTTTTGTTGAACATCGTGAAATTCCTGTCAGCCCATTTTTCCAGGCTGTCAAAGTCTCTCTGAAGAGCAGTGAGTGTTCCCCCAGTAAGGTGTCATCTGCACGCTTGTTGAGAGCACAGTTTATCCCATCAGCCAGGTCATCAGTGATGCGATCAAACTCTGCTGTCCCAGTAGGGCTTCCTGAGGGACACCAGTAGCTAATGGCCATCATACAATTGACTTTGTGTCACTGATCACAACCTGCTGAGCCAAATATTACAGCCAATTTTCCACTCACCTTATCATCCCTTTTTCTAGCCCATATGTCACCAGCTTGGTGATAAGAAGACTACGGGAGATTGTGGCAAAGCTTGCTAAAGTAAAAGTATACAACACACACTGCCCTCCTCTTGTGCACAAATTAACATAGAAAATAAATTAGGTTGATCAGGAGTGGTTTGCCCTTGATAAATCTATGCTGACTGCTTACAGTCACCTTCTTGTCCTTCATATGTTTAGCAATAGCTAGCAGGAGGATTTGCTCCATAACTGTCTCAGGAACTGAGGTGAGGCTAACCAGCCTGGAGTTACACAGATGCTCTTCCTGAGTATGGGTGCAACGTTTGCCTTTTTGTAGTTATTGGGAATCTCCCACCTTTCAAACTGTCATGACCTTTCAAAAATGTTACCAGCATCACAATGACATTACCCAGCTCCTCCGGCACCCTCACGTGCATCCCATGTGAATGTCTAAGTGGGTTAAGTACTCCCTGATTCCATCTTCTCCTACTGTGGATACTACTTCATGCCTGCAAACTGCTAGAAGGCTCGGGAAGCTGGAGGGCCAGGGGGCAGACTTGCCAAGGAAAATTGAGGAAAAAATGCATCAAGGATCTGAGTCTTTTCCATATTCTTTGTCATGGGATTACCTGCCCCACTGAGCAAGGCCCATTCTCATTGTTCTACATTCTCATCAGTCTTCTTTCTTCTACTGGTGCACTTAAAGAAACCTTCCTCTTTGCCCTTTGCCTCCCTTGCTACCTTAAACTGGACTTGCACATTGGCTTTCCCAACTGTATTCCTACACACTTGAACAGCGTCTGTTCATTCCTCCCAAGTAGTCTGTCCCTGCTTCCACCTGCTGTGTGCTTCTTGTGTTTGAGCTCAGGCAGGAGCTCCATGTTCATCCACCCTGGCCTGGTGCCATACTTGCTCCACTTTCTGAACATTGTGCGCTGTTCTTATGTTCTGAGGAGGCTGTCTTTGAAGATCAGCCAGCTCTCCTGGGGCCTTTTGCCCTGCAGCACAGTTTTCCATGAACAGACTCCCTGAACAGACCTAAATGTGCTCTTCTGAAGTCCAGAGCTGTAATTCAGCTATTTATTTTGCTCACTTATCTTAGGATCCTAAACTCCACAGTCTCACCATTGCTTGCCCTTGACCTTTCGGTCCAACAGCCCCTCATTGGTTCACTGACCACCCGCATCAAGAAGTTTTCAATATAGTCCACAAATGCAACGGATTGTTTGTGCCATATTATCCTTCCAGCAGAAACTGTGGAGGTCAGAGTCATCTGTAATCACCCGTGCCTCTAATTCTGAGGCTTTCTTCAGCAGCCCAAAGAAGAACTGATCAGCC
The DNA here is from genome assembly GCA_013397295.1 of Polioptila caerulea. Taxonomy (NCBI): domain Eukaryota; kingdom Metazoa; phylum Chordata; class Aves; order Passeriformes; family Certhiidae; genus Polioptila; species Polioptila caerulea. Next base: position 38,051 of record VYXF01010456.1, read on the forward strand.
TTCTCCTCCTGACCAAGTTATCTGTAGGGATATCTTCTACAACACTGTCTGTGCAGGTCCATCCCCTGATCCTTACTGTTGTGAAGACATAAAGTTCAGCCAGTCTGGGAGCAGATGTCGGAGCTTTTGTGGTACTGGGTGGTAAATGGCAGGCCATTAGCATGGCATCATGTGCCAGAGCACTTCATTGGGAAGCTGTCAGCATTATCAGCACTTCACCAATGACTGATGCTGGCAAGCACTAGCTGAGATGGGGAGCAGAGGCTATATAATAAAGTAAAATTTGTACTGGCACAACTCAGTTCCACATTGCAACATCTAAATTAGTCGTGGTTATACAAAGAGATCTGATCTCAAGGTATCAACACAGGTTTTATCTGCAATGTGATGCATCTCATTTCTAGGTAAGGCAGCTGAAATCAGACCTGTGGAGATGGGCTACATTTCCTCAGTGAAAAAAGGGAAAGGTCCCTGCAGCTGGAAGATGATAACTAATAAAATGCTCACTGTAGAGCTGCAAGCATTTGAGAACCTCTAAGAACCAGCTACAGAGAGGCTTGCTGGAAGAAGTCCCATGAGAGGTGAGTACCTCTACAAAGCACAGAGTTTGTGCTGAGCTGGGGGCAATCTAAGGCCCCCAAGGATGAGCTGGTTTGGTATAACACACACTGCTACAGCAAAGTAACTGGAGCCATTCCAGATGATTCAGGAATTTAAGTCTATACATAGACCATTGCAGAGAAATTTAAAATCTAATGAAGAAAAAAACCCCCAACCTTTTACTAGCAATAACGAATATGATCTAAGTTTCTTTTCTGAACCTCAGTGGCATTTAAACCTACAAGTATCATAAGACAATATATGTATTGCTATGCTGCACTATCTTTTATTGCAGGAGAAACTAATTCTGACGTTTTAAAATTTCTTTTAAAATTATTTACATTCCCTAAATGTTAAACAATAGTATTACATTTCAGATAATATTTTTCTTTCAGGTAAGTGCCATAGGCCTAAATACAACACTTGTTTTCTCTCTTGGAGGTATGTCAAGATTTTATGGGTCAGCTATAAATTTCTTGATATTGTTTTTTTTTCCTTTCTGCTCCAAATGTGTATGTGTATTTGTTTTTTCTTCAGACACCTCCTTGTTACACAAGTCAGGAAAAAACTTGGCAAGCTGACATTTCTTGATATCTTTCTCTCTGTTCTAGTCTCTCTTTCTTCTTTTCTTGTAGTTGCAGGTGGGGTCTCTCTTTAACTCTTACAGCCCCTGGTCAAACTCCAATTACCTGCCCAGCTCCTTAAACTTTACTTTTGCTTGCTGTTTGCTTCAACTAGAAAGCCAGATGCTTTCTCCTGAGATTATTTAACTAACCCCAGGAAATCTACCCTCATCTTATCAAGGGTGATAAATGCCTCTCACTCTGCCTCTATGTTGCTATCTGAAACAACTCTTCCTGGACATTCCTATAAACCCGCTGGTCTTGTTCTCACCTTCTGTCAGCCTGGCTGAATTCAGACTTTTCCCCATCCTTTTCCTTCATTATTAGGACTTGCCTGACTGTTCACTTGTGCTCACTATTTCAGTTTAAGATTCTGGTAGTTCAGATATTTTGGAAGTCGGGATACTGATCCTACGGTTCATAATTTCTCCAGCAAACTTGGGTCATACATATATATGCACAGAATTCAGCTCTTTAAAATAATGTTGGTATGTAAAAGGAAGTACATTTCTAGGTATATTGCTGTATCTGTTATAATAACAGAAATGGTTCTCCTGCTTGATTATCACAAAAGCTAGCCAGCACCTTTTCCACTGGAATCTACAGTAATATCATTAATTTTAATTAATATTATTTCTAAAATACGCTTTTGCAAAATTTCATGGTGCAGTGTATGACAGTTACTACAAGCAACTGTATATAAAAATATTAAGCTCTTTCACAAAAGCCCATACTAATACCAAATGACACTCCATCCACTGTATATACTGTAGAATCACCCTTTGTGATGGTGGATAATAGCAGGATTTTACAGTGCAGGTGGTTTATGTTGTGAACAAGAACTCACAATAAAAATACATCATTAAGATCAGGCTGACATTAGGAATGAGTGCAGATTGTCAAGTACAATCTGGCAGCTAACTTAAATCACAAAATCAATTGAATCACATTTTTCCTTGCCTATTTTGTGTGAATTTATATCATAGTATCTTAATCTGCTGAACCCCAATTTAATTTCTCATCCTGGGGTTTCAGAAATGGTCTTTGCAAGAAGGGTGTCAGAGGGGCATGTCCATGTAAATTCAGGCAAATCACCCTCTTCCCTCTCAAAAATAAAATGTCTTGGGAAAGACCATTCTGAGATCTTGACTGCTGTAAGGAGCAGCAATATTAGCTTTGCATTCCTGTCTGGAGGATATATGACTGATATCTAGGAAGAGCTTGGCTAACTTGTACAGCTGTAGGTTAAGAGACCCAAGTGATATCTTGCCATAGTTTACAGAAGCTTCAGCTTTCACTTCAGCTAAATTCCAGTTTTGTGGGTTTTTTAAACATTTTGTGTTGTTTTGTTTTACTCATGGAACTGTTTATGTAAATGAGTAAGCTATTATTCAATATTGCTTCACACTGAAAAAAACCACACTACAACAAAAAATCCAGCTTGGTTTATCTTCTATTATGAATGTACTACATTCTTCCTATAATATCTCTCTTCAAAAATCACACAGCCTGAAACTGCTTCTGATAGTTTCACTCAGAGCTCTCTGCCTCCTTGCAGGCAAGAAAGCCCCATTTATTTCAATGATGCCACCTCTGGATAGAAATGTACTCAATATAAATTAAGCTATCCAAAACCTGGGTCACTGACATGGTTAATAATTTATTGCAGGCTTTCAGTGCATCCTTCTCATGGAAACAATCTTTTATAATGTCTAACTTAGTCCTGTATGGAGGAATTTTCAGCATGTATCACAAGCACTTCCAGAACATCTGTAACAAAAGGTATGAGGCTATTAAGCTGGTTCTTTACTCCAAAGACAGAAAATACATAGTGCACACCCCCAGTTCATACAGGTACAGGTGATTAAGCTGGCCAAATTATGTTCTCATGTATTCCAGTGAAATCCTAATAATTTCACTCATTTCAGGAGGCTTTCTCTAGTCTTGAATATTGTAGAGGAGAATTTGAGCAGTCTGTATCTATTAGCGATGCAGATTCATTAGTGTCAGAAAATTACTTTAGTGTAGTGCCTGAAAATGACTTCCTCACTTGCTAAGCCTGTCTTGCCAGGAGGAAGATATTTACTTTAAACAAAAGCCAAACTTGGAGCTGAAGATTTCTCATGATCAAATCTGTCAGCTTGAAAGACATCCTTTTTTAGTTTCCTTCCTCCCACCACATGCCCACTATATGCAAGTCTCACAGATTAGAAAATATTGCTTTTTAACATGGATTCATGACAAGTTTTTTCCATCCAAATTAACCTTTGCAAGCTCCATTACTTTCCTGTCAACTTTCTGGTTACTGTCATAATCAGATTTCTGAAGGTTTAGTTGTATTTGAAAGACACAAAACTGCAATTGGCATTTAATCACTCTCATCACAGCTCAGTGAGAATGCTGTCATGAATATTGAGTGGGCACATGCTGGTATATGCTACAAAATGGTAATGGCAGAGGTCTCTTTCTGTAGCTGTCCAGCCTTGTTGGCTCATAGGGAGAAGTATGGTCACTCTCTCCTCATATCCACTTGTATCACTGTGTGAAGGCAAACTGCTTTAGAAAGACTTTCAACAGGGTTTTAAGCAAGAGATCCAGCTCGTAGAGTATGCAAATGAAGGAAGAGAAATTCTGCATTAAACACTTAAATAGGAACCTCAATAAGCTAGCACTGAACAAGTAATTTTGCTTCTTCATTGGAGAGAGGCAGTAAATCTTTTGTTTCCTCTGAAGTTCTTCAAATGCAGATTGAATATGAGCCTGAGGACAGGGAGATGGTCAGTTCCCTCTGAAAAAACAGGGAAAGCTGTTAAGAAGAACTGGGAGTTAGATTCTGAAAAGGCCTGGTTTTGTGATGAAGGGAAGGGAAGGGACAAGCTGCCAGCAGTCCAAAAGTCCACTTTACGGAAAAACACACATTTGAATTTCTCTCCACCAGTCAAGTTTTTGCTCTTGAAATGAGGTATGTTAATGATTGTTGTATGTATTAAACAAGCAAAGGTATCTCAGGAGCTTAGAAGGCTTAACTGTTGGTCATGTTACTGGGTTACATTTAAAAGAGCTGCAAGGTTCATCTGAAGTGATAAGAATGTTCTTGACATCTTATTCAAAAAAATTAACAGACTGAGTTCCAAGCATTTCTAGAGATGTGAACCACAACTCTGAGAATACTGATTGCCATAACATATCTGAGCTATCTCCAACATACAGATTACTCTATGTAAAATTTATGAGGACGTTTGTCAAGAAAACAGACATAAATTTAGTTAGCCTTGCTTGCAGTTTAACTTCTCTGGTACCTCTTTCTTCAGATGAAGGGAGGGGCATAACTGTGAGCCTGCACAGTCTGATGAAACATTAAAGCACTGGAAAACTTTGGCTTGTTTAAAATCACACTGAAAACAGCTATATTTAACGTGTGTAAGATATTTATTGTAAATATAGTATCTGTTGTGGAAAGATGTCCTTTTCAAAAAATACCAGTTCTGACTGTGAAAGCAAGAGGCAATATACAGTTTGTGAGTTTGTTACAGTAAAGGGGATATGTGAAATTGTAAGCAATTCCTTTTTTTTTTTTACCATCTCTTATTTCAACTGAAATTATATCAGTGTATATGTTCACCACATCTCCATGAAAATTCATTTCAGACTTTAACTTCACATCTCTCTGCTTAGGTTTATTTCAGATAATCACAGCATTTTTTAGATACTGTGCTTGATGATTATTTTGTAAAACTGCTGGTTTTGTCAATCAATCCATAATATTTCTTCTGACTTTCTCAAATGCCAAACACATTTGAACTCCTACATTTTCTTTAAAATACAGGTTTTTAAGCAATGGTAAAAATAATTACTGTCATCTCACACTGCTCAGTAACTGCATAAAAATAAATTCTGTTTTTTACTTTGCTTAACATACATTTGCATCAGCCACAAACAGTGTTTTTCTAGGTACTGAAAGTAGAGACCAGAGATTCTGCTGCCCATCCCAGGAGATGTTCATTTATACTCAAGAGATTCCATGCACCAAGCTTATGCCCGTACCCTAATCCAAGACTTGGTTACATATTCAAACTGAATGTGGTATGGCTCTCAAAAAGGGTAATGAGTGGAGAGTTTAAAGAGCTCCCTCCCTGACAAGAAGATCCCAGCAGAGGTTTCTGGGCTTAGGGACCAGAGGGCCACCAAAGCACAAGGCAGTGCCCAGCTGTTGCTCCAGCCCTGAGGCCAGGCAGCATCATGCAGAGGGAGTTTTTCCAATGATTGATAGCGAGTGGAGCTTCAGCGCCTCATTGATGCTTACAACTTTGGGGAAAAAATCCCCAACTTTCAGCATCTTCGACAACTGGGCTCAATTTTCTCTTCTCACAACAACAGCAAAAATGCTGCTAGGTGCACCTGAAGGAATCCTGCCTGGCAGGAATGATGCATAGGCACCTCATTCCCTCAGTGTGCCCGCAATGATCCAGTTCGACCCATCGAAAATCCAGACTAAAGGCTGTAATGTCCTGCTAATGAATTGTTCTCTACAGAACATTTTCCTATGCCTTGTTGCTTAAAGTGACCGCTCCTTTGCTGATCTGCAAAAACTACTCTGTGCTGCTCTGTATTAGCACTGGTTACCTTTGGAAGCTGTGCCTGTAGAAATCATTCTGAGGATCAATTACTCCCAAGAGAATTAATTCAGGATCTGATCCCACCACGTCCTGCATGCCCTTGGCTCCCAACCGGGGAGATGCTCAGTGACAGGTAGAATTATAAGATCTCAAGGCTTGCTCCTGGTTTTGCAAAAATCAACTGCAGAACTTCAAATGTCTTGTGCCAGTGAAGGATCAGAGTCTCCCTGGGAAGAAGAGGTTACAAAAGAGCAAATCTGTGTTATCTTTGCACAAAAGAGCCCTCAGTGCCCCTGCGTAATGCAAAAACTCACCAGAAATTTTCTGCAGGCTTACACACAAAATAATTTTACACAGAGAATATAATGATGTCTAATAGTGTATCTCCAAAATACCATGTAAAATACATAAGGCTGAGATCAATGGTGACAAAAAGCACTGAAATGACAGCCTTTCAGTTCAAACAAAGCACGGTATTAAAATTCTGGTGGGTGCGTTTGGAAACAAAAATGGTCAGCTTCTGACTGATGGAGTCACCTCCCTGGCTGAGTGTCCAAATAGGTCAATGGAGCTTTCTTTTCACAATAGCTAGAAGTAAATGGAAACTTTGCTGTGTTCCAGCCTAGATCAGTAGGGAAAGAGACATTCTCCCTGACATGTAGCTTTTATATTTGTTACACGATACTCAGTGATATTGAATAACAGCTGGCAGGTTTTCAGCGACAGAAAAGACTCTTGTCCCCGCAGACGGCACCACCCCTTGCATGCTCGCACCTCAAACCTTACAGCCCAGCGATGTAAAACACTGCAGCACCTCAAGGTTCAGCTCAGCCAAGCGTGGCAAGGTCAGTCAGCAGAGCAGGAGGAGGGCAGGGAATGAGGGTGGGGGTGGAGACGGCAGCCTGACCATAACTCTAGCCACAAGGGCTCAGTTTCTAATGGCAACAATCTCAAAAGCTTCTCTGTGCACAGCTTCATAATTAAGTGTTAAATAAAAGTGCTGTGCTGTGAACACTGCATCCTCCCTTACAAATTCTGACTTCATCTTCAGACCTGGTAGTCTATTAAATAATTCAGTCTGAAAATTCCTAGCACTTAAGCAGGGTCTGTAAAATTAAGACATAGTCCGGATCTAAACAACACAGTGATTTCCTTCACCAAGTATGGCTTGCGATCACCATGTTCCTACTACCTCGAACCACATTTCCGTGTTAATACATTGCTAGGACATTTTCTGAATGCATGTCTAGCTTCACCGTGGAAAGGCAAACTCGATCAGCCACAGGATGTGTGCACAGAAAGGTGAAAGTGGAACGAAGGTCAAAAAAGAAGTGTAACTTCTTTTTCAAACTTACAGCAGAGATTTTCCCAAACCTGAAATATAATCCTTTTAAAAACAGGTTTTCAGTCACACAACAAATGTGCAACAAAGCAAGGCTACCAGCAAAAATAGTATTTGAGTTTTTTTAAAGGAAACGCAGAACTCATACCATAGTAGTGAACTAAAAAAGTAATGCCCCAAAACATCTAAATAAGAGCATATTATTCATCACAATGCTTTCATGATTATAATTAGCACAAACACATTTGTGATGCTTCCAAACATCGGTGGGAATGCTGGTATGTTTACATCTGTGTAACAGAGATGTGTCTATTTTCCATGGACTATTATTCCAAACTATTATTTTTCAAACAGTGTAGGAACAGGAAAGCAGACATCACAAAGAATGCTTGATCTACTATCTGGTTTATAGCTATCACTATTTTTATGCTTTTGGAGAGAATTATATATAATCCACATTAGAGTGAGATTTTAGCATTTAATGCGGGATTCCACCGTGTTACAGATGCTCCAAAACTGTTCTGTGCATGCCTGGACACATCTATTTCAGTGTAGGGTGGATTAGTGTACTGAATGAGGTGTGGTTCAGAGGGTGGTGACGGCAGAGGTTACTTCTCCCATTTGAATTCCTCAGGTACAGGTGTACCCATGGTGCCCTACAGCACCATATCTGGTTTCTCAGTTTTCTCGGCTCTCCCTTTTCCTTTTGTGTGTGCGTACCTCTAGGTGTGCTGCTAATGAAGGGAGGGGGGGAGGAAGAAAAGAGGGTAGGGCTCAGTATTGTTTTCCACGACCCTCTTAAAGCTTCTCCAGAGCTAAAATAATGGTCATATTTTTCGTCGTCTTTTTGGGGAAAAGGACTAACATTAATGAAACAAGGCAGATTTCCCCCACTCAGCGAGTCAGCGAGAGGCGTTCAATAGGAGAGTTTTGGCTTCTAGCCATAAGAGCAAAAGAATTAAAAAAAAAAAA
>VYXF01010456.1:46602-59020 GCA_013397295.1 Polioptila caerulea
CTTCCCTTCCCTTCCCCGCCCTGCCCGGGCCGCCCTGCGGGCCTGCGGGCGCCCCTGTGTGCTCCGCTCCCGCCGCCCGGGCCGCTGCCGGGCCCGCAGCCCCGCACCGCTGCGCTGCGCGCTCGCAGTCGCAGCATCAACCCAGGCCGCCCCGAGGCAGCGGGATGCCCGCAGATGGCGGTCCTGTTTCTGTGCCCCTGCCGGGTTAAAGCGATGGAGGCACGCTGCCGCTGCGCTCTGCTGAATGCTGCCAAGCGCCCCCCGTCACTAATGCAGCTGGAGGGCTGACACAAATCCCAGCTCCAGAGGGTTCCGCAGCGTCTCGCTGCCCTTCCCTGGCTCGCTCGGGTTAGCGGAGCGCTCCGCACGCTGAGTAAGGCACAGGCGGCTGAGCTGCTCTTTCAGCTGAACACCGTGGGCAGCTGTGCCTGGGTGCAGCCGAGCCCAGGTTGAGCCCCTGCCGATGACTCACTGCGTGTGCACATCTGCTCGGGAGCTGCTGCGCTCCCTCCTGTGTCCTGGAGCTGGATTTCCATACTGACGTTTTCCAGTTCCAGACAGAGTCGCATTTAGAAACAATTTTCTGCTGGGAAGGGTTAAATTGCCGGCTTTATACGGTTATATAATATTTTCTGCTCTTTGTGTGTTGGGTTTTTTCCCCTTTAAGATTTGTCATCGCGGACCAAAAATAAAGCAGAAGAGAGCAGAAAAAAAAATATCTGGGCTGAACTGCACTATGAGATCATTCGTAGGATAGGTTTTGATTTGGTAAGCTATTTAAGATGAAGTTGGAGAGGAAAAAAAAGAGGACAGGAGATTAAAAAGTGCTTAAAAAAAAGCTGGAAGTCAGCAAAAATAAGACTTAAGCTAAATAGCATAAATTAATTTCATTAGGAATTGTGCTACTATAAAAGCAATAAGCAGTTCAGTCTAAGAGGGGGCTGCTACCCTTCAAAAGAATCGTGTTATGTGCTCTCAGTCATAAATTAAAGTGAAGCCCTGGCACTCGGAAGAGTGGCACTGCTTTCCTGTGTGCTTTCATTGTATCTCATGACTTAGTGCATCATGTCATTTGCATTACGTAATGCCTAAAGAACCCCAAAATACTAATTCTCTTAAGACATTGCTGTTTATTTAGATAACTGATCCTGAGCGTTCAAGATGGTGATACCAACTAATCCTCATGATTAATGATCCTAATGTCTGATTTCCTAGGTAGATGATTTTAGGAAGCATTAGTATTTTTAAAAAATGCCACTGTCAGCTGGCTTTCTGGTTGTACTTAGCAATGTATTGCTATTGTACTTAGCAAGGTTGCTTTCATACAAAATGAATGAAAAGTGACAAAAAGCAGAGACTGAGGAAGAGCACTGGGAATTTTAAAAGACTTTTAGTTCAGCACAATCGTTTTTCTCTTTTGCTGTATTCTCACCAGCAGTTTAAACAACTACTACTGCAGGCAAACCGGGTTGTGCAGGTGCAGGTGGTGTTTAGCAAGGCATGCTGCTTTAGTAAGTCACCTGTAAAACAAGGTGATGTGTGATGTTTGAATAAATGTGGTTGTTCTTAGCACTTTTTTTGTCAACTCCATTATCTGAAGTGCAGCTTGGAGTATCCACCTATGAGTTAAGCAGTAAGTGTTCTGTCAGTATTCATGAAGCCGGGATAGTCCTCCTGTGTGCGTTACTTGTTAAAAGCACCTCTTTTTGTCAAGCAAATCAAGACAAGTCATGCCTGCAATATTTTTTCTGAGACACTCTGTAAAAAGGGAATATTACATTAGGGAGTTACAGAAGTATATGAGTGTATATGAGTATGGTGGGGAGGGAGAAGCACAGTCTGGAGAAGAAGTTTCAGGGAAACTCAGAGAAGGTCCAGCCAGGATGCTGATGAGGTCATAAGAGAAAACAGAACTGAGAAAGAATCTAGAAGCCTTACCAGAGACCTACTGCTTACCCCAACATTTCAAAATGGGGTTTAACTTTGAGAAATAAGTACAAAAATGAATTATCTATACTCTGTGGTTCCCAAGGTATTTGAGAATGCCTTTAATGTTTCCACTCTAAAAGAGGGTTAGTTCTTTTCTCTGCACACTGCATTTCAAAGGCAGTCCCCTAGAGTGAGGTTCAGCTTTGGCTTCAAGCACAGAAATTTAGTTATGGGAATGTGAGTGAGATGTCTTAACTTTCCATTGCAGACAGTGGGGGTGGGTTTCACATTCCTCCACAGGAGCCATTTGAGCTTTGTGCTTTCATATATCAAAAGGAGGCCTTTGGCTACAGCACCACGTGGCTTCTGGAGAGACAGCTAGAGGCCAGGCAGGGTTAGCTAAGACAGCCCCAATGGCACAAGATGCCTATTCAGGCAACTGAAGCTAACCCAATACACACAAAGGAATTTGCACCCTAAAGCAGGTACTTTGATTTGGTCAGCTGAGTAAATCTGTGTGCTCCACTGGTTGCACTGGCAAGACCTGTAGTGACCATGACACGTGGCTTGGACACCTAGCCCACACCACGGTGTTTGTGCTTAAGACCTTAAATTAAGGTGTTGAACTCTATCCTTGCAGACCCAATTTAGTTGGCTAAACACTTGTGGGGAGTGTTTTGTGAGACAGCTGTACAACTCTGTCAGTCATCACATGGGACTCCTACGTAAGACCCACATCTTTCGGAGTGGCAGCCAGTCCATGCACTCAGCCTGTCTGGAACTCCTTTCCTCTGAAAACCTGCATTTGAAAACTCAGTTTGTCAATCATTTTCTGAGAAAACACTCCTCTTTAAGTTTACCTTTTTTCCATCCACAAAGATGTTTTATACATAGCCTCAATCTTTTCTAAAAATTCAAAGCTATCCAAGCCTATGTATAAAAGAACTAAAACAAGACCTTTCTTTTCCAGATTCTTTATTGCTATAGAAAACAGATCCCTGTTAAATGGATAAAAAGGGTGGGGAAGGGAACCTGGGTGCCATTTAAGAAACTGAAAAATGTGAGAAGATAAAAAACTTGGTTTTTTCTGTGAAATTAAATGTTGATCAAAACCTTTACAAGACAGGACTGAAAGCATTTACCTTGAGTGGTTTCATTCAAGAAAGGACTGCAAATGAAGAAGGGTGAAGGAAAATCAGTGACAATAACAGCAAAATAAAAGCATACAAACACTGGGAAGAAGTCTGGGAAAAAATAACAAGCAAACATGCTTTTCTAAAAAGGCAACAAAGAGAAAGAAAATCTGGTACATATGGGACATATCCTAAGAGACTATTCACTATTGACTTAACATAAATTTGAATAGAAGGGAGGGAGAAGACCCATCCCTAGCTGCAGAGATCTCCTACCACTTCTTTTCTTAATTCTTTTCTTTATACCCATTCCCTCAGAGAAACCTTCTCACTGTTAGCTCCAGAATTTCTCTTATTCTTTCACCTTTTTTACCTCTGAAAATGAAAAAAAAATCCTCTACCTTCAGAGGACTTCTTTTATGTGACAGAAAGTCGGGTCATCTTCTTATTCTTTTCAATGTTTTATGAGAAGCTTGGCAGGCTTCAGAAATTCTTTAAGTTTTAGGACTGCAAGAGAAGCAACTCAACCTTATGCTCTTGTGCCAAGAGAGAATGCGCTTTTCCTGTTGCAATTTTTAAGCCAGCCACTCAAATCCTCCAACCTTTTCACCTTTTCACATCAGTGTCAGCTTGAACTCTCAGCTGCCATAGATACTATCAGGAGGCTGAAGACAATAAAAGAGTTAAACCATCTACTTCAGGATTTGAGTGGAATTGCATTGCCTGAGCCCAGACTGGTGATCCAAAAGCTAGCTGTTAATCTGCTGCCTAGCTTGATTAGGTGCCTTTTTGTAGCACTATGAAGTTCTTGGGGCACTTAGAGCCAAATGAAAGAGCTCAATACCTTTCTTTTGCCAAAAGTAAGAGGAAGTTTGGGAAAGCAGGCTATGCTCCATCTACAAATGCTTGAGGGACCCAATATGTTGAATCTTTTTGGAGCGTGCCTAATGGATTAGACCTCACAAAAATGCAATGGATGCTTTCCCCTGAAACACAGCTGAAGAGGAGGCAGAAGTGCTTCCATGCCAAATACACATACATGCATGCGTGCACACCAGATACATCACCAAATGTTCAGGACACTCTCACCCCCAGGAATAGGGACTGTAATGCTCTTCTCAGCTGAAAAATGCAATGGGCATTAACTCTGTTTCACTCATTTAGCAGTGTTCTGATAGAAGTAAGGACTGAAGCCTACAGATTCCATTCTCCTGCCGATCGCCACAACCTCTGAATTACAATGTCATGATGTATCAGTGCTCTTCCCTGCTTTGCTGTACAGAAGGATGGAAAATGTATCCATTCTAGTTAGTTTTGTGACTGATTATTAGAACCCTTATTTATCATGTGGGAGATGTGGGTTGCACTGCTTGCTAGGAGAAGCTGGAACCTGAATCATCAAATGGAAATGTGGTCGCCACGCCTTATGCTAAAAGTGGGTGTTGGTACCACTTCTAGTTGCATTTTAAAAACAACAAAAAACGCCCAGTCAAAACAAAAACCCCACCAATCCAAACATGTGAGTTCTGCTACATTTATTCAAGAAGGAATCAGGATACTGTGTCTTTAAAAGACAGAGGAACTCTTTTATAGTCCTGACTAATTTAAGTTCTGCATAGGGATGGATGTAAGGTAGTTTCGTGTTGTCAGTGTTTCTTACTTCTTAGCTCTCAGTAGCTCCCCACTCAGGGTGCTGGCTGTTTGAGAACATTGTTGAGCAGTTCCTAAGGATTCCTGCCTGGAGAGCAGCTGCTTAACATAGATTTAGAGGGCAAAAGCATGGACAGGGTGCATCTTAGTATGAAGTGGCTACATTATTATTTACTCTTTCTTAAGCTGCCTTTGTTACAAATATTGCCCTAAATCTTCCTCTTCCTCCACATACTTCTCTCCTTCAAATCAATGAAAGGAGAGATTTCATTGATCAGTCTCAATCCTTTCAAAGATGTCCAGTCATCTTTCATTGCCATGTGACTTCATGGTAAGATTTAATCATCTTACCAGGTGATCGACTGTTTGGTTACCAGCCCTACCTGGGTGGGCTGGGCATGTCATGTGTATCCATCTGAACAACAAATTATCAAGGGATAACAATCCTCTGCTGTTTGTCTTATATCAGCTCAAACAGGAGGTAAAACATAGGAGAGGCACAGACCAACCTTGTAATCAAAATGTTTGCTCAGAGAAAGAAAACAGAAGAAAAATATTTATCAATGGTCCACTATTTAGCTAATAATGCTTTTGAAATTAGTAATTACCTGCAAAATTTTAATATCTTTTCATCTGATTTAATGTTGTTTTCTCTCTCTGAAGAATATATGTTTATGGTAATTTTCTATTGTACATTCTGAAAGGGCAGGTTCACCTTTATTGCTTTAGAAATTTGAATCTGAACTTAGCCAGAGAGATCATCCTTCTGTATTTAAAATCTGACTTCCCATGGGGTTTGTATTTTTATAGTGTCCATCTGCTGACAGGAAGAGTTTTAGCTAGAGTTTGAGTTTGCATACTAGAGCATGTGGAGAAACAAATTACCAGGTAAGAAACTACCATTCTTCACAGTTCTCTCTCTCTCTTTTTTTTTTTTTTTTTTTTAATTTTCCTTTTTTTTTCCCAGTAAGAGGCACAAAGATAAGTGGCAGCACATGGCTTGTAGCTGCCCTATTATAGCAGCTCTCCCAGAGGCCAGTTCAAAAGTCATAGTTCTGGTACTAGCTAATCTGGCAAGGGGATTTCAATGGGTGGATGTGAGAATAACATCTGCCTTTCGAATCTTGTACTTGCCAACATAGGCATGCGAGGTTTTTTGTTGTTCCAAGAACCTCTCAAGCATAGAGAAGGTAAAAGTCCTATGAATTGGAACCACCTGCTTGAACTAATGTTTTGGCAAGCCCCTGTATTCCTGGAGCTGGTTCAGAGTATTTTGAGCTGTGTGGAATGGAAAAAATCCACAAAAATTACTTACTGCCCCATAAATATTTTTGATACTGTTGTGTTCAGATGGGAAGAGTGTAGAGAACAAGCCTAGGAAGTGTGAAACATATACTGTGTCTGTGTGACCACTCCCTTTCTTTCACAGTCTGTTGTATTCATGTCTGAGACAAGAGAAACAGAGCTTAGAGATCAAGAGGCAAGCCACTTTCAGACTTGATGCTGCAAAGAACACAGAGGATTCATTTGCTCTTTTCCTGAATCCTCTATTGCATTGTCTCAATATTTGTTTTGGAGAGCTGAACTGGACGATGCTGAAAGTTTCTGAGAGTGCTGTTATACTTAGACTTGTATATTCAGCCTGTGTGTCTCTCCCACCATACCTCTTTAGTGTGAAGGGCTCCTTTTTAAACTTGAGGCTTATTGTGAACCTCATAAAATAGCTTTGCTGAAGGATTGCTTTTTTATCCTTCAAAAGAAAGACAATGGAATGTCCTCAAATACTTGTAAATTTCTGTTAAAAATGGCAAAACTATGAAAAGAGCATATTTTCTATACATTCTGTTTTCTCAAGCTGGATGAAAACCATATCTACCACTCACAAAATCAAGGGGTTGTACCTCATCATGTAGATAATTTAAAATTGAACCATATAAGTTCTTATAACCATGGGGCTAAAATGTGCTGTAAAGTATGTAAAACAAACCAAAGGTTTCCTTGATCTGAGGACACTCGTAGCCCTTTTGAGTGCTGACATGTTCATAAATGCTTAATTTATGCAAAATGAAATGTTCTTCAGAGGGAACTAGAAAGTCTAAGCCAGAATGCCATTGAATAGACTGGTTAGGATGTCCCCCAGGAGGTTCAGATGGCTGCTCTGAATCAGGCATGAGAGATGTTAATGCCCGTATCTCTATGGCTTTCAGTCAGGGCATGCCGTGTCATTTCTTTTATGGATTTTTTAAAATATGGACAGTCTTAGATTTTTCTACTCAGCTTTTCTGGGTTTGTCAGATTTTCTGCTGAGCTGCTTCACCAGCTGTAGAGGAAGTACAGCTGAAATAGGTTTCTAACATATGTGTCCAGATGCCTAAAGCTGTGTGATATGGCTGCAAGCTCTTGAGGATATCACATTTTCTTTTGTTAGAAATGCCTGTAATTAGAGTGATAACTCAGGGTCAATCAAAAACTTTAATGTGACCTCAAAGTATTTATCTTTTAATTATGCAATTACTGTGGATTTTTAAGAAGGGTTACTTTAATCACAGCTCATGTGTGCTTTTTAGCTTCCTGAGTATGAATAGACTACAGCACTGACTTTTTCTTTTGTCCTTTCTGGGGTATTTGCTGGATTCAAACTGTATGTTATTCCTTCTTTAAAGTGGATACTTATGATCTATCTTTCCTTGGCATTAGCACCAGTACTGCTACTTTATAGTACCTCAAGCATTTAATCACGTCCTTCCTCTGAACTTTAATCTGATGGGCATAATTTACCTCTCCAGGGAAAAGTTAAGTACATAAAACAATTTTAAAAAACATTGAGAGCCTGTTTGCCCTTAATTAGAAAGCACAGGGGATGTATGAACTCAGACAAAACAATAAGATTCATGTATGCCATTTTGACTTAATTTTGTTACCACTCTTGGGTATTCTTTGGAGGATGTGATCAGCATCCTCCAGTGTGTGCTAAATTTCCTTCCATGAGATACTTGCCAACCTACATCATGGAATAAGTCCATACCTCTGCTGGGGATATGGGTCATTCTCCATTCATGCAGTATGTTCATTCTTTCACTCATTAAAATTACCAGTCATCCTTTTTCTTATATAAACTAATTCTCTCTGTCAAATGACCAGACATAAAATTTTCTTTATAGGTGGTTGAAGGCTATTGCCTGTTTGTTAATTGTTAGTCTCTTCTAGTTCAGACTGGAAAAACTGGTATTCGCCTGAATGATAGCAATTTTTTTTTCTGTGCTGGTAGGATAATCATAATTTGGAAACTGTTGATTGTTAGCCTATGCTAGAATGTTTTTTGTCCTGATCTCTGGGTTTTCAATCAGTAGCAGTGCAAAAGAGCAGGGATTCTAAACACAGTCCACATTCAAATAATTTGCTCTCTGACAGAGCACACTTAATTCTCTTGATACAGAAAAATTCCCAAGTTGTCTCACCTAGGGGTGTTTTTCAGAGCTGCTGCAAATTGACAGTTCTTATGGTTTTCAGTTCACAGTATGGTATCTCATGCCTGAAAATTAGGGCAATATTTTTCTAGATGTCCATGTGAGAAGGTCCACAACAAAGGTCACTTTAACCATTTAACCCACCAGGATACTCATCATTGTGGTATTGTGAGTGCTGAAGTACTGATATGGTTATTAAGATACCTTGGATTACTTTAGGGGTTTGCTGAAATTAACTGGTTCCATCAGTGCAGAGATCAGTTTGCTGAAGTTCTTAATCTGAGTGCAGATGCTTCTTGCATTGTGTGATAGCTGGAAGAATTTCTTAAAATTTAAATGTATACATTTAGGTTACTTGCACAGTGTTTAATATCTAAGGTTCTTCATGGATTATAGTCTTGGCACCTGTACTCATGAATACTCTAGAAATGGTTAAAAAGACCCTGAAACCTTAATACAAAACTGGGAGTTAGTATTTTAAACAAGAAAGAAAAGAACTTTAAAATATCATACTATGATAAATATGTATAGGATTTTTCACAAAAAACAAATATAACTTTCTGTTTCCTCTGCTGTTAAAAAGAAAAAAATCTGATACAGAAGAAAAAATAAATGTATTACTACATTTTAATTCAGAATTTATCCATATCTTTCTTCAGTACCCACAAAAATGATGCTGAAGAAACCAAACACACACATGCAGAAGACTATGATTTAATGCCTGGAATAATCAGAAAAAATATCCTGCCATCTCCAATCAAATTTAGCCTGTATATTATGGTGAAATTCTGCAAGAAAAAACAAAGAAGCTGTCATCACATCTAATGGCTTTCTTACATTCAGAATCCCCTCTGGAATAATAATTACATCAGTGTATCCCTGATGTATCCCTGCTCTGCCTGCTCCCACTGTTGTGCCTGCACTGTTAGATGTTACCTATGATTTATGTCAGGCGTCTATACCGTGCTGTGCTGCATTGGTGGCTGCACATTTCCATATGGATGGGTATCCCGTGGTGTCTGGCACTGCTCCCGGGCCCTGCTGAATTCCAGGCCATTTTCATACTAGATTGCAAGGTATGTTTAGGGGCATGGGGAGTTGTGGGGATGGGAATCAATTGCTTGTAATTGAGTTCTACTGTATTTCACAGCTCACTTTGCTGATCAGTGTGCCCAAGCACATATATATACAATTTTACACACATACACACACACATATATATGTGTATATATGTATATATATATAAATATATATGTATGTATTTACCCAGGAACATATGGGTAGATTTTTACCACAAGCAGCTTTGTGTGCAGATCTGAATATTGTAACCGTGTACCTGAAGACATTTTAGATATTAATTAGTGTGTTTCAAGTTCTTACAAGTTCATTGAGTTTTAAGAAGTTGTAAATCAAGGTCCCTCATTAAGAGCGGGTAATCCACTGGAATCAGTAATTTATGTCATACTAAAATGAAATCTGTATCTTCTTGACAATCTTGGAATTTTTTTTAATGCCTTAAATAACTTAATGGAAAGCGTACACTAGCTTTCAGCTAATAATGGCATTCATCCTTAATGATAAAGAGCAATTACTTTCATTATTCCTGCTATTTCTTTTTTTTGTTGTTGTTTTATTACCTAGAAATCTTTCTTTCTGACATGTTTGCATGTTTGCATGATGATCTCCTTCCTTATGTCACCTGACTGTTACAATATAGATATTGCACAATATTCACCTTTTTACCAGTATGCTGTTCTTCTGTCTTGAGAATGGAAATTTCAAGAACCAGGGAGAAAACAAAGGATTACAGTCATCACAGAAATGGTGTGGTTTGTGTCCTTTAGCTAAATAAATTGGTCTTGAGAAACCCATGCTTATATGTTCCTGATTTTATTTCTGGTAGGAGAATGGAGGTTGGCATTTCTAGCACTTTAGACACTCATAAAAAATATTAAGACAGTGAGCAAGTTGGGAATCAGCTGGAAATTGTTCCTGGCACATCTTACATTGTTTCCCATGATGGCAATGTATCAAAACAAGTCAGCTGTGCTATACCAGGAATCACATATAACTTGATAACAGGCCTCTAGTCAGACAACATCATCTGGTAAAATTTGTCTTTGGCCACAGATGCCTCAGAGGGAATGTTTTATATTGACAACTTCAGCACGAGCAAGGAAGCAGTGACACTGTATAGTTTGAGCATTGTATGTTACATTTCCTTTGATTTGGCCTTCACATCTCTCATCCTCTAATTGCTTTCTGCTTTTGGTTTGGTGATGATCCAGGTTACATAAAGACTGTTTGACTGGAAAGATTTGGATGAACTCCCAGTGTCTGAAAGGTAATCTATGTGAGATGGCAGGAAACAATTTTTTCTCCCCCCCGACGTCATCAAACCAAGTAAACCTTTTGCTTCATTGGTTTCCACCCTCCTTGTGCCTTTCTGTCACTATTCATCCAGAGTGAGTAATCATAGCAACAAAGTGGCTTCCCAGCACCTTCTCTCTCCGCAATCAAACATCCACCACTGTCCTGTGAAAACTTTTACCAGATTTGCTGTGGAGGTTTCTTTTATAGCTGGAAAAGACATTTTATACATCTACAGTTCCGTGTTGCTTAATTTACTGCAGGGTTCACTGTAACAAGTCACCACTGCAAAGCATGTTTCCCAGGCAAGGAAACTGTCTGCTTATCTCTGCTACAACAACTAACAAGGCTTCTCCTTCTCCACTGGCTGTGAGTAGGATGTTATTTTGCCCTCAGCTTCTCGGCCTGATCCTGTAGGCTTATGCATACATTTTGAATTCATAGTACTATAAGTAGACATGCCTCCTGTTGATAGATTAACAGTTTCAAATCCAGAAATCCCTAATTGCTTTTCCAGACAGCAGTGCTTATCCGAAGTAGAACACAGCTCCACAGAGTAATCTATGAAGCAATCAGTGATGCTGTTTCATAATAAATCCATTTGCAAGCAGTTTGCTCCTGGTTCACGAGTGCCACGACTTCCATGGTAACATGTTTGTCCTTGTGCTGTTGGCATCGTGTATGTCAGATCAATGGGGCTGAATGCCCATTTTGTACACCAGTTTAACTTCAAATGAAACTCAGTGTTATGGGAATATTAACATATTTCTATTGCAGAGGTGCTTTTTAAAGCTGCTTAAGCAAACTAGTTGTGCAGCTTAAATGTGTGCAGTGCTGCAGACAGGGTGTGGAAGAGGAAAGCTCTAGATGTGATGAAGCCTTTTAGCAGACCTAACAGTAATGTCACTTACGTTCAAATGCAGTCCACAATTCACTGCCAAACACTGCAGCAAGCTGCATGAAGAGTCAAGAGTTTATTTCACAACAGGAGAGGCCGATCACAGTTTATATTTCCATTTTTTATTTGAACTGGACTACTAAATACCAAAGAGTACTCATGTTGATTTTGCAAGAGAACTATCACTGTTTTGTGGTGACCTGATGCAGAAATGCTTCTTTATGTTTCTCTGCTCAATCTCTTTTCTCGGTGATGGTGTAGTCCATAAAGGGAGTGAGAGGGATAACAAATTATCTTTCTTTTCTGGCAGTGGCTTCATTTGCTTTCTTTTAATCCAATATGTGAATAGTAGATATGGTTAGGAAAAGGTTCATGTTGATTATTATGAGGTAATTTAAAATAGTCTTCTTGTTTTTAGACTTCTTTTTCATCCTACACACTCAGGTTGTATCTGAATCCCATCTCACCTTCATTAATTTGATCCTTTTTAAAATAGGCTTTAAAAAATCCCTGTCTCCTATAGAAGCACTATGTAATTTAATTAATAATATTAAAAAGTCAAGATCTACACCAACAAGCATCATAAACCCCAAAAATAAAGTTGCATGGGAATTATTGGTTTATGAGGAAAAAAAAAAAGCAAGTTAGCTTCACCCCACTGCAATTTAGGAAAAAGACCCAAACAATTTGTTCTTTTAGGTGAAAAGAATTTTTGCAAAAAAAATTAAGCTAAAAGTGCATTTTCTGTCATAAAAGTCAAACCTTTGTAGAAGGATTTAATTCTTAAGTATCTATATATACGATTACATTTTGTCTAAAATGATAAAAGAAAATATGCTCAGTTCCTGAAAATAATAAAAAATCAAGCATAAACCCTTCCTTCCTTCCTTCCTTCCTTCCTTCCTTCCTTCCTTCCTTCCTTCCTTCCCCTCCTTTTTTCCCATCCTTTTCTCCTCTCCTTTTTTCCCCTC